>PVKE010018932.1:0-29029 GCA_004027555.1 Craseonycteris thonglongyai
CCAAATATTCCCGACCACATAGGTATTTCCCAACTATCCTGGGTACCTTACAATTTTGTGGGCAGTCAAAACTTCCAGGCTAACTTAGACCTTTATGTGAAAGAGAAATTGACTTTTATCATCTATGAACCAGTGTTATTTTGGGTCCTTGTTAGAATACCCAAACTTGTATCAAAACCAATCAAGACATGCTTTTTTATAGTAACACTGGTTATTCCTGAAAGTCTTTGTGTAGGAGAAAAAACTATATAGTGCAAGGAATCCATATTTAGTTTATCTTATTCACCATATGCCATGTGCAAAGAATTTTACCCAAAGAGAGACCTGGCCCTTGATTTCATCAACTGGGAAATTACCTTTAGGCTATGATGCTAATTGACAGAAGTGTCTTTGCTTGCCTGGGGGCTTTGTCCACCAGACAGTCTAACAATGTGATTTATGATGTGGGCTTTGTAATAACCATCAGTTACAATCTGGAGAGGAAAGGTATCAGCTTAAACCTACAGGAGTCCTATAAACTAACGGTCACCCACATAGGCAGTATGTGATTGAGACCCAATAAAAACTCAATACTAAAGACCCAGTGAGCCTCCCTTGTCAGAAATACTCTACCAGAAGGGTAACACATCCCTGAGGATGAACAAAGCTTCTCACTTAGGTCTATCCCAGACTTAGTTCAATATGTCTCTTCCTTTAACTAGTTCTAATTTGTATCTTTTTGCTGTAAGAAACTATAATTATAAAAAACAATAACAAAAAAATGTACTTGGTATATGATTGCTATAAAGTAAATTATTTGGAAACAATAAGTTGCAGAATACAAAGAGAATGACTTGTTACATATCTGTACACATAGCACAGCAAAAAAAGCAGATGTGTGAAAAAGTGTGAAAGACTATTCACCAAATTTTCAGTGGTTACCTGAGTAGAAGAATTAAGAGACAGAAAGAGAAACTTGCTTTACTTTATACTTTGCGTGTTATTTGCTGTGTGTATATATATATGCATTTTTAAGAAAGATTTATTTTACTTTATTGTTTGAAAGAAGGAGAAAGAGAGAGAAGGGGGCAGGGAGGGCCCAGAGCAGTCTCCATTAGTTGTACATCATTAGTTGTGACATAGTTTCATTCCACACAGGTGGATGTGGAGCAGGAATTGCCTCCTGCATGGGAGGCGAGAACTTTTGCCACCATTCTGGAAGTTGCCAGATGTGCCACAGTTCAGAATATGGGTTTGCACGGGCCGGTATTTGATCCCTGGACCTCATGGGTTGTAAAACAAGCATGCAACCTGCTGAGCTATCCCGGCTTCCCCTGTAGTAGCATTTTTTAAATAAAAGTTTTTTAAAATAAAGTTTTTAAGTGCCATTGTAGCATTCAGGATCAATTAAACTAAATTGCTATTCATTTAGCTGGCATTTGGAAAACAAAGTGCCCTCTAGTTACAGATTAACTAATTCAGTGTATACTTTTAAAAGACAAAATATAATCTTTTAAAGGAATTTTTTCTACAATCTTTCTAAACTTTACCCTGCCTTCCTAAGAAGATGTAGAATGAACAATATGTTCTTCTGTGCTATAATATACAGCCCAGTTCTGTAACCGACTTTGAAACTCTATTTAGTCCTATATTGTTGGGTAGTAATCTATCATTTCTCATCCATCACATGTGTATCATTGTCACTAACAGCACCTTTGCTTCTTCTCTTTAGCATGCTGATTCCATAAGCCTTAGCACAATCAAGGTTTTGTCTTGGGGTGAGCCTCATTTGAAACTTTCAAAAAGTGCTAACTTCTGGAAGGTTAAAACATTGGAGAGTAGTTTATACAAATGAGGGATGATTATTTTGTTATTTTGAGGAATTAAGGAGAATTTGTCTGTCTAGCTTGACAGTCAACATAATAAAACGTTTATATTATGAGAGAACCAAAAAGACATTCTTTTTGCCAGGGGCATAGACCACTCAGTGTTTCAGATACATGCAACTACACACATACACACAAATGCTATTATCAAAAGATTTCTGGGATTAAGTAATAATAGACCTACTTGTCCAGAGTCAGGATCTAACCTCACTTTCAAACTGGGATCTTCACGCTGAAGGCATCTTAATGCATGATCCAAATCTAGGGGATAAACAGTAACTATTACCTTTACATTTCATTTTTTAGATAATGTACCATACATTCTAGTGGGGGAAAATAGATGTAAAGACACAAACAACAAAGAATGACCTTATAAGTAAAACTGAAGAAAAAATTCCACATGAAGGAAATGGCTGTGGAAGAAAGGTTTGTTATCAGAAAAGTAACAAGGCCAGTGTAGTGGGATACTGGTGAGCAGAAGGAAGACTAGTGTCAGACAAGGAGGTAGATGTGTGGCAGGGATTGTATCACTCAAGGTCTGTAAGGTCATGGTGAAGAGTTTGGATTTGCACTGGGAAAACCACTGAAGGGTTTTAATTGAGTCAGTAAAATGATCTGATTATATTTTGCAAAGATCAATAGAAGGGCTGACAAAAAATCAGTATGCCTTCAGGAACACAAGCAATAATGAGAAACTGGCAAAAAGAAGCTAAATTACATCATGAATAAAGAGATACTCATGTGATTACTCAATGATAAATTTTTATAACCAAAGAGGAACTAGGAATATATTATTTGCATTAAGTATGCCATCTAATGTAAAGTGATATGTTAATACAATCAATTAACTGATAGGTATACTGTCCATCTTTATGAAAAATATTAGAAGTTCCACAGATCTAAAGTGTAACTGAAGAAAAGAACTGATCAATGAATTAATGAATTAACCTTATCACACATTTAAAGCAGTCTTAGGTATGTAAACAGCCTTCTAGACCGCACTGTCCAAATGGTAGCTACTAGCCATCTGTGATAGGTAGTACTCCTTCAAATTGACATGTGCTGTAAAAGTATAAAATACCACCAGGTTTCAAAAACTTTATATGGAAAAAAAGTACAATTTCTCAATTTTTTATATTGATTACATGTTGAAGTAATATTTGAAATACTGAGTTAAGTAAAATATATTAAGTTAATTTTGCCTGTTTAACTTTTTTTAAATATGGCTATAGCTGTAAGAAAATTTTTAAGTTACTTATGTGGTTCATGTTATATTTCAACTGAATAGTGCCATTCTACTCTTGATATCCCAAAGTTGGGTCCAAAGACCTACAACACTGGCATCACCGGGAGCCTGTTAGAAATTCCGAATCTCAGATTCCAGACTTAATCAGAAGTTGCACTTAACAAGAAGCTCAGGAAATGTACATGCACATCAAGGTTAAGAGGCACTGTTTTAAAATATATTTATTTATTTATTTATTTATTTATTTATTTTTGACAGAGAGAGATACAGAGACAGAGACAGAGAGAGAACTGAACTGGGGGAGCTCCCAGCTCAGCACATGGTTCCGTACGGGCTGGGGCCAGGATTCGATCCCTGGTCCCCGGCGCTGCAAAGTGAGAGCTCAACCCACTGAGCCATCCCGGCTTCCCAAGAGGCACTGTTTTAGATAATACTTATTTTTAAGCATCTACAGATACTCAAAGTAACAGTGTGCATGACACTTGCAGCTTTTAGAATGAAAAGACAGTAATTTTATAATAAAATAAACAAATTCAATCAAATATATTTATAAAGAATCTATCCTCCAGCTTACTGAGGTGAAAACACAGCATTAACACACAGGGTGTCAAGTGCTACAACAGGACCATGGGGTTAATACAATGAAAGCACAGAAAACAGAATACGTAGATCTTCCTGTAAGAAGTCTGAGTAACAGAGACTCTGGGAAGTCCCCTCTTCTCGGGCCTGGGACCTTTAAGCTAATGTCCGTGCCCATTAATTAGACTTTCTTTGGACATCAAATGTTTTCTCCCAAAGTAGTTGTTAAAAGATTGAGGCCTAAGATTTAAAATTGGCTGTGGCAACTTAACTGCAATCCTGCAATTTGAATTTAGGTGCACATACTATATTTGAAATCCGAAATGACTTTCAAATATATTTAAAAGAACTCAGGTTATTTTGTTTGGGCAGACCATGCTCTTAAGTACCTGGCACTTGATATAACTTGCTTGGTCAACCTTTGATATAACTGGGCACCACCTTCAAGTCACATGATC
The DNA here is from genome assembly GCA_004027555.1 of Craseonycteris thonglongyai. Lineage (NCBI taxonomy): Eukaryota > Metazoa > Chordata > Mammalia > Chiroptera > Craseonycteridae > Craseonycteris > Craseonycteris thonglongyai. The sequence goes on from PVKE010018932.1 coordinate 4,149, forward strand.
CTTTTAGAGAGTCAAGACTAGCCTCAGGGCATTTTACTGTTTCACCTGTTTTAATTTAAATGTATTCCTTTACCAACTGGACAAAAAAAGATCCAGTTTCCTTCAGTACTTGAGGGTTGTCTTATATCTGTACTCAGGTTTCTTTCATGTGAACTCCAGCTGGAAAGGTGAGGAACTAGAACCCCAAATTACCTGGCTAGAAATGTTCTTTTCTTTTCCACTAGGTACTCAAACAGACACGGGCAGAAAAAACATTACTTTTGTTTTTCCATGATCTGTGAGTCCAACTTGTTTTAAGGGGGAGAAAAACGACTTCTAAAGCCAACTCTACAACTGGAAGGTTTGTCCTTTAACAGTATAATACAGGAACTCAGTGAGACTTCAAAAAGAGGTAATACTTGAGCTAAGACCTAATGAAAGAGTAAACATTTTCCCAGCAGACAAATTCAGGGGAACCATCATAATGCAAGAGAGACAAAGAAAAAGAAATAGCAATAGAAAACTAGCATGGCATCATCAGGAAATCAGAACTACTTTATTATGGTAGTTTAAGGTATGAATAGTTACTGTTTTTTATTTTTGTTTGGATGAAAGAAGAGGGTTCATTCAGGCCAGGGAGGAGTTTTAAGAAATGAAGCCAGGTAAGAAAGCTGCTGTCAGAGACTACTATTATAGTAGTCTTTGGCTCTAGTCTGCTGCTGCCTAACTAAAAGATAGCATTTATCACACTCCTTTGCAACTAGGTAGCCATATATCTAAAAATCTTAAAAGAGAAAGGGGTGCACGTTCTTTCTCCCCCTTACTGCTTTGTGCTGTCAGGATCTCTAATGTGATGTCCAAGGCTCCTGCAGCCATTATGAGATGACTAAGGACAGGAGCTACGCAGGACAAAAGGTTGGAGCCTGGCTGCCTGGTGACATTGTGGAGCCACCCTCTAATTCCTGGGCCGCCAATTCAAGGACTATTTTACAAGAGAGAGAAATAAACTTTTGTCATGAGCACAACTGTTATTTTGGGGGGGGTTCTAAGTTTTTAAACCAAATCTAATTGTAAATGATACAGGTGGAACCATGAGTCTTATATACCATACTACAGAGTTTGAGTTCGTGCTATAAGTTCTGAAAAGCCACTGAAGAATTCTGAGCAAAAAAGTATATAACATTCAAAAGAATATGTATATAACACTCAAAAAGAACAAACATTAATCATTGTATGTATTGTAAATATCTTCAGTGAGTTCTAAAGGTTGAGCTAGAAAACAAGGAAAAGTAGTAATTTATAAACAGTGATGTGAAACTGAATTCAGTTATGAACAGGTTACTGTTTAATCTAATACATTGGAAGGGCAGTACTTACTTAGAATCCCACAGATAGCACCATAAGAACAAGAGTAAAGATGATTAACGATATGAGAAAAAATTGTCAAGATATAAGAAACGAAAAAAATTAAAGGAGCTTGTAAAAATCAAAACATCTTAAATAAAAAACTAGATTAATTAAAGAACGCTTAGCAATAAATTCTGATAAAATTAAATTCAATCGCATAAGAAATCTTTTGAGGATATAATGTAAAATAACTATTTATCTAACTTATCAGAGCACTAATTAATTGATACACCAAAACCATTTGTACCTGGCTGCTTAGCCACCGAAGAGGGTTCTATGGTACAGAAGAAAACAGGTTCTGGAATCTCCACCCCAGCCAATAAAAGTCTCTCTGCTTCACTGTTCTGTCTATGCTTCTTTTCTCCCTCCCTTTCCGCTCGACGAGCTGCAGCTAATGCGCTGGACTTGGATGAGACAATGGTGTCTCCAGTGGCAGTCTGCAAGCAAAAGATGCCTTGGAATAAAACATGTTACTGGCAAACACTCAGCTACCACCAAGAACCATGAAATAAAAATATTTCATGTAGCACTTTCATCAGTACTTGTAAAGACAAAATCATAAAGCTCATTATAACACTGCATAAATAAAAGCCAATTTAACTTGTATAAGAATTCTATCCAAAATACTGATATAATAAATCCTAATACACACACACACACACACACCCTTCCCCAATATCCAAAATTCATTTGGCAAAACAAATGGATCTTCCTAAATGTTCAATCACGTAAAACACAGGTTTAGAAGTTCATTATGGTGTTTTACTACCCATAAAAATGTGTTTATTATTTTACAGAAAATTCTCTATTAACTAAAATATGCAATTAACTATAGTCTTGACCATGCAAAATTGATCGTCTTTGTTTCCTTCTCATTAACATATTTCTACTGAAATAGTAATCCAAACAGATTGCTATAACTCCTTCAAATACATACAAAGAGTTTCTGTCTTCATGTAGATAGAACACTGCAATGCTAAATCCAATTTCCAGACTATGGGAATTTTCTACTAAAGGATCTTAAACCTTCTAATTAATCATAAAGAGTTTAAAATGCTAAAGGTAACAATGTTTATCCCAAATGCCAAAGATACCAAAGTTTAATGAGAAACTTTATTTGACTTAATCCATATATAAGTGAAATGTCCTTAGTTTTAACACACCAAAAACATACACGAGTACAGAAAGCATAAGTATTTTCATTCATTCATCCTACAAAAGTAATGGAGTGCCTAAATGTACAAGTCAAAGGACTAAGAATAGAGCAAGAGAAACAAAAACCCTTGCCCTCAAGGAGCCTTCATTGGCAAAATATCTCTAGTTATCACCTGATCTATTATGAGATTAAACTGTCTGCAATGATCAAGATAGGAAAAAAACTCAATGGGCATAACACAGTACTTCACATAAACTTAAAACATATGTATATATATGTATATATATTATTTTATTTGGATTTGAACTTTATATGAATACAATTTATACTGTTAATAGTCTTTTGTAATTTATTTTTCTATTCAATGTATAAGACTGAACCATGCTGATGAATATGCTACAATAGTCATTATCCCAATACTGTTGGATATTTGGATTGTTTATGGTTTTCTGTTACTATGAAATACCTAATTTTAATTAAATATATAAACTGTTATTTCTTAGAGACATATGATCACTTACATGTTTAAGCCCAACAGTCAAAGCAATGTTACCAGCTGTCAGTGAAGGGATTTCTACGTGTTGGTCAGCAAATGGCAAAAGCAGACGACTGATTCTCTCCCTGTAAAACCATGACTTATTAGTATAAGGTTTTTTTTTAAGAAATGAGTGCAGTTTTAGAAAATAGCCTAAGCTTCTACTTACGTGCAGTTTCCATTAATATTATGGATGGCCAACTGGGGTTTTATCATGCCTGAGTAAACGCGCATAAAAACCAGTGGTCCTCGCTGCTTGTCATGGAGAACTTTAAAGGCCAGTGCACATAAGTCACCCTTATACCACTGCCTATACAATTAAGGAAACATTCCAGGTAAGCCTTTAAAATACACTTTATACACACACATACACATAGATCAGATCATAATCACTGCACAAACTTAACACTGATGTCCTCCAAAGATCCTTCCTATCTGTCATTACTATGTACCCCTATTCCTCCACTGGATTAAATTACATAATAGAGATCTTACCATTAATTCCTCAAAACTAAAAAATAACAGGTTTTCTTCCAAATATCACATCTATTTGCAAATAATTTCATTTCCAAGAGTACCCTCCTCAAAAAATATACCAAGGAACATCATGCCACACTTCTCAAAAAACCTATGCAGGGTAAACAGATAGGTACTTCCAATTATTGGTTCTACACTCTTCCATTTTCTCTCCAGTTACATAACCATATAAATCTGCATTACAAACTTGAACTTGTTCACATGCCAACATTCTTACAGAATCATGCCCTTAAAAACTGGGTGTTCACTGAAAGGTTACCGAAAGTTTGAATCCCTCTAAAATTGCCAAATTTTGTGCACAAGTACATTTTTCTAAGGAAAAGCTCTATATTTTTATTAGTTTCGAAGGAGTCCATGACTCAAAGTAGATTAGACATTTCTATTACAGACCTTCTCCAATCTTATTCCTACTGCCTCTAGTTTTTAACTTTAACACTTATACAGAGAGTCTACAATATGCTAGGCACTGTTCCATGTGCTTTATAAATATTAATTTAATATTAAGTTAAATATTAATTTACCAATCCCATGAAATGGGTCCTATTCTATGCATTTCACAAATGAGAGGTTAAGCAATTGGAAGAGCTGGGACATAAATCCAAGCAGTACAGTCCACGCTCAAAAGCACTTCACTGTAATGCCTCTCCAATTAAGAGACATGAAAAGTGATTTATGTCCTAGTTAAAAGGATAAGTCACTTTTGTCTGCCATTTGTACAACATTCAGATTTTAGAGGACCTATTACTAAGTGAAAAGCTGTTAGTGACAACAGGAGTATAACAGTAACCTTTCTTTACAGACACAAAATATTATGAGCTTATGAAAAATCTTGAAATCTAGAATAGATACAAATAGATCTACAAATTATTTATGAAACATCCCCAGTATACTACAGGACCTTTTAAAAAAAATTAAGATGGCAGCGTCAACACTGAACACTTTTACACAGCAAAAAATCCACATTCTTAGCTCTGTATGTAAACACAGCAGGTTATGAGAAATAACAAATGTCCCTTTCAAGTTAAAATTACTATGGGTCTATATTATATTATTTTCAATGATATTCTTCCCCAGTGTTATTAAAAAATGGTGATTTGACTATTCTTTGTGAAAAAAGATCTACTTGCCTACCTGTTTTTTCAAGGCTACGAGATTCTAATAAATAAACTTGCACACTCACAGAAATTCGTAGTTGCGTTCCTCAGGTGAAGGCAAGTACATCGTAATAGCATCTAACAAGGGCTGGACCCCTTTGTTCTTCAGGGCACTTCCACAAAGAACAGGGACTGCTGTCTGAGCCAGTGTTACTCTGTGTATTGCAGTCTGTAACTACAAAGCAGAGATATAAATAAGTATTCTATATACCAACCATAAAATGGTCACCTATACAGTACACTGGTCTCAAACAAAATAACTCACAATTAGATGCCTTTCCTAACCAACCAGGTAAACAACACTCCTCACATACTTCCATTATTCTGTATGACCTTATTCTTTGTTTTTATTGGTAACATTAATCCCTACATCTGGTATATTAGAGAATAGATATACATTTATTAGTTGTCTGTCTTCCTATCCACTAGAATGTAAAATCCATATGAGCATTATAGTAAAGACCAATGTCAACATTGCCAAATCCCTAGAAACTAGAACAGTGTTTAAAAGAAAGTAGTAGGCATTTAAAAATATTTCTTGAATAAATGAGTTAATATACTTGCAATTTAACCTTGATAATCTAATAAAGGAACTGAGTCAGCAATTAGAAATATAAACATGAGTTACAATTTCTTCAAATGAATTTGTTCCATATGAAACAAAATCCAAAAAAAAAAAAAAGGTTGTGCTTGCAAGCTACTGATAAGAGAAATGGCAAGTCAATTCTACTTTAGACTGCAAGTTCGTTGAAAACAAAAATCATGATATGTGACTACAGATAGCATAAAAAACATCACTGAAGCTTTCAAAAATATTTCAAACCTGAGGCATTTCATTCAAAAGAAAAACTATATATTTTTTCCACCTCAATAACTTCAAGTGGCTCAAAATTAATCTATAGATCATATTTTTAATTCTTTTGCGAAAAATAGCTACCGGTAAGTGAATTTGCCAGGCTCATTTTGGACCCCATTACTCATTACCAGTTAATAACTTTCCTTGGTAAACCTTATGTTCCCTAAAGGAAAATAAACAGTAAGTTTGACAAATTCATGGGCAAAGTTCCCTGGCAGAAAAACAGCCTAGGGAAGCTGGGATGGCTCAGCAGGTTGAGTGTTCGCTTTGCAGCCCTGGAGACCAGGGATCGAATCCCGGCTCTGGCCCACGCGAACCCATATGCTGAACTGGGGTGTGCCCCCAGTTCAGTTCCTGCTGGGGCCTGTGCGGGAGGCTCCTGGCCCAGTTCCTGCCCTGTGCTGCCCCGTGCCCACCTGTGGAGTGAAACTATATGGAAAACTAATGCTGTCAACTATGGAGACTGCTCTGGGCCCTCCCCCTTCTCTCTGTCTCTGTCTGTCTGTCTCTCTCTCTGTCAAAACCAATACAAATAAATCTTAAAAAAAAAAAAGAGGGGAAGCCGGGATGGCTCAGTGGGTTAAGCGCTCACTTTGCAATGCCGGGGAATGGGGATCGAATCTCAGCCCCGGCCCATGTGGAACCATATGCTGAACTGGGAGCTTCCCCAGTTCAGTTCCCTCTCTGTCTCTGTCTCTGTATCTCTCTCTCTCTGTCAAAAATAAAAATAAATAAATAAATAAATATTTAAAAAATAAAGAAGAAAAGAAAAACAACCTAGAAATGCCTTAAAGAAATCTGTCATAATTCAGTTACTACCAGTATTTCAATTGCCTATTCTTTGGTTTAATGTATTTCAAAAGGAAACAAAGAAACATCTATAATGAGTTTCCTCTAAAAATTAAAAACAGATTCAGAAAACATGTTCTAACTAAAATTATCATTGTAGCAGTCTAAAAATACCAGTAAATTTTAAATACAAAATTTCTACCTGTGATTGCCCTAAAAATACCTGGAGAAATAATCACAATGAAAAGACTAAGAATTAACAATGAACTTTTCCTGACTCAATACAAGTAAAAAAGATTCAATTTCTAATCTCATAAAGTATATATGAAAATAGTAAATCACTACCATTACTTAAGTACCTGTCACTATAGTAATTTTATCTTAATGTTCTCCTAATCTTTGTTTAGGCCAACATTTTCTAATTATATACCAAGTTGAAAACAAACAAAAACAAACAAAAAACAAAGAAAGGCAGAGAAAGCAAACCACATCCAATTAGTAAGATTTGGTCAAAGTAAATGAATAATAAAATTCACCTTTTCAGCTGGTACCAAATCAAAATTTTCACTAAATTCTCCCAAAACCAAGTCAGCAAACTCATCATCCAAATCTGCAACCTAAAAGAAAAGTATTAGTTGTATAGCTTGCTGTTACTGTTATCTGTTGCCACAACTATGAAGTCTAAATATCATAAATATACATTACCCAAATATTTCAGGATTCCTACATGATCTAACTTATCCCGGCCAAGGACCTCTGCCTATCTTCTAAAAGAGAGACAGAGTTTTTATTTCAAAGAAAAGGTGATTGAAAATTGAAGATAGGCTATTATGAGTTTCCTATATCCATGGAAAGCCTAAGCCAGATCAAACATCTCAGTAAAGATGTTTACTCCACTGAAGAGTACTCAAAAGAAATAAAATGCACAATTTATAGTCAGTGATAACATATACAATGGATTGCTGTTTTTAATTAAAATTGGGGGTCTCGGTTCATTTAAAAAGTTTTATCTGGTACTCCTCGATTATGTGAATGTTCACAAGATCTCCTAAGACAGTAAACTAAAAGAACTAATCTTATTGTAACTAATATTGTGCTGAGGGAATAAATTTAAGTTGGGAGTCAAAGTCATCACTTCAATAATAAAAATGAAATTATCTAATTCATATTGTTTTCATAATCATCTGCTACTGTAGAATACAAGAATTTAGCTGACAATAAAATTAATAAAGTTTCAAAAGTCTGTAATAGTACAAAGGAATACAACTTTCAAACTTGGTAAAAAACAACAACACATTTAACAACCACAGCAGAAATGTACCCAACCATCCTCCTGAAAAGCTAGTCAAACTGCCTAGAAATGACACTACTAACTTATTCAAAACCTTTGGTTAAGTCATGTCACCACCTCTCTTTTCCTTGGTTACTCAGAGAGATAATACTAGTACCTTCCTCATGGGGTTGTTGTGATGATTAAATAACCAATTCAAATTATGCTTCTAGAACATACAGTAAATATAAAATATTATTTATTTTCACAGTTCACCTTTAGAACACAGGAAGTTGATTCTCATCCACACTAATCTTATCCTCTAATTAAAAAATAACTTTAATTGTGGTATAACATAATATAAACATAACAAAATTCATCATGTTAATAATTTCTAAGTGGCCAGTTCAGTAAAGTATTTTCACTGTTGTAAAACTAATCTGCAAAACTTATTCATCTCATAAAACTGGAACTCTATAACCATGAAACAACTTTCTCATTCTTCCCTTCCCCAAGGGCCAGGCAACATTCATTCTACTTTCTCTCTCTATGAATCTGACTAGTACTCTAGATACCTCATTTAAGTGGAATTCATATAATATTTGTCTTTTTGTGACTTATTTTAATTATCATAATGTCCTCAAAGTTCATTCATACTGTAGCAAGTGTCAGAATTTTCTCCCCTTTTTAAGGCTGAATAACATGTTCCATTGTGTGAACATACCACATTTCAGTTATCCACTCATCTAATGATGAACACCTTCCACCCTTGGCAATTATGAATGCTGCTGCTATGAACAAGGATGTGCAACTATCTCCTTGAGAACCTGACTTCAATTCTTTGGGATATATACACAGAAGTAGAATGGCTAGATCATATGGTAATCCTAGTTTCAATTTTCTGAGGAAATATCCTACTGTTTTCTACAATGGCTGCACCATTTTCTTCCCCACTTTGACAGTAAAATTTCTCCATATATGGTATTTGTGAAGAATTGTTATTTTTTTGACAGTAGCCATCCTAAAAGGTATGACGTGGTCTTGCTCTCTAATTCTATACATATGTATGTATTCCTTGTAATGAGTACTTTATCTAATGACAGTATAGAATGAAAATAAAGAAAATTTGCGACTATGGTGTCCCAGAACAATGAGACATATATGCAAGTTTGTAGGCTCCTCAACTAGATTACAAAATCTTTCTTAGGTTTATTCTGATAGTTCTTTCATATAAGAAAAAACAATAAAACTTCAAAGGAGAACCAATTATGTAACCAATTACTGATTAATAAATGTCAATTCCACTTTTATTCTTTTTACGTGCCCCAAAAATTAGAGTAGCAGTATAGCATAATGCATATAAAAGCTTTAGCTCTACACTGAGAAAGACCTGGGTTCAGATTCCAGCTCTGCTACTTATTAGCTGTATGACAACTTATTTAAGCACTCTAATGCTGTTTCCTTACCTGTAAAATGAGAATATAGGTTGTTATGAGGATTAAATAATATATGTAAAGCACATAAGCTAGATAATAGTAGGTCCTCAATAACTATTATCCAATAATGAAAATAACAATGATCATTATTATGTTAATGATTAATTTGATAATTACTATATGTTATAATGGAAAATAATTACTTTAAATATAACGTCTATACAAAAGATGAGAGGATCTATTTTGACCAGTTTAATTTAGAAGTGAAAATCAAAGGGTTCAAGACTCAAATGTTCTTTTATTACCATAAAATTCAGAGATTTTTTGTAAGGTATGTTTTACTCATTGCTCTATATCTAACAATATCATATAAATATTACAAATATTAACAATCTTATTATTTTCTATTACAATTTTGATGGTAGATGAGATACAGTTATATAGTAAACTATAAAATTGATGGTTTTAAAATTTTCTAAAGTATCTGACATCTGGTAAAGTAAAAAATGGGCCTACCCTTTGACCCAGCAATTCTACTCCTAGGTTTAAACCTAAACAAATTTTTGCATTATGTACACAAGGAGATACATACAAAGATGTTCACAGCAACACTGTTTCTAACAGCAAAAAAAAAAAGGTAACAATCTCAAAGTTCATCCGCAGGAAAATAGAAAATAAATTGTGGTAACTGTATAACCATATATTGGAACACTATACAAGATTGAATATGAATGAAGCATAACTACACATAACATGGATGAATTTCCAACACAATGATGAATGGTGTAATAAAGTACAAACAGTATCAGTCCATTTGTGTAAAGTTTAAAAACATGAAAACTAAGTTCTTTAAGTACATATACATTTGTAAATTATAAAGAAAAGCAAATGAAAGATAACCACTACAATCAACAAGGCGGTTGGCAGGTAAATTAGTGGAAGGGAGAGTGATAGGAACTGAAGTGGCACACAGAGACTCAATACTGCTAAATTTGTCTTTCTTAGGCTGGGTGGTGCATATATTGTTTCTCATTTTGTTATTCATATACTTTACATATTCCATATGTAATTTTATATTAAACTTCACAACAAAATATTTTTAAAGTTTCTAAATACTTATGCAACTTTAAACTCGAAAGTTTTTATTTTACTTGTTCAATTAAGGCATTCCTTGCTTCAGTTGTCTCTGTCAGCAACTCAGGATCACTCATTTCCAGCAGGGGTTTTCTCTCAAAATCTTTTCCATCATCTGAACTGGCCTTCCAAAGAAGTTTTTCCTTACTTACTACATCCACCACTCCTTTGAAAGTTTTGGCTTCACCAATTGGTAACTATAATGCAGAGTGAGATTAACATTATTAAATGACCCCTCAATTAGAATGGCATTAGTGATAAATCTTTTCTTTCTCCACTTCCTTCCAAAAGTCTATTATTATTACCATTATCTTACCTACTGTTATTAATACTTACATCCCAACTTCATCCAAAAAAATTCTAAGATAGCTTCAGAAATGTATGTCACAATAAAATAAACTGATGAGAAAATTGAGCTGTTGCTATTAGTCAACCAAATATTAATCAACCAACCTGCAGAAGCAAAGGTTTTGCCTTCAATTTCTCCCTGATGCTTTCAACTGAATAGTTAAAACTGTAGAAAACAAAATAATTAGTTTAGAATGTTAAGATTTTTAAAACAGGTTTAAGAATTTCATTGAAATTATAAATCTTTTTACTGTTCCTACTGTTTACTATTTAAGTTTTCCATAGGACATCTTAAGTAAACTTCTAATGTCAATTTCAGATAATAGAGACCAAGTATCTACTATAATCCTGCCACACAGGTATTTAGGGTATTATTGTTAGCTTCACCTTAACTAAAGATTGAGGTTAAGGTTACGTAAGTGATCAAGATCACAGATAATAGGTTGCTGCTAGGACTCAAATGCAAGATTTGTGATTACAAGTCAAGGGTTCTTCTAACTGCATTTGCTACCACACATGGCTACCAGCTTTCTTCCAAGAGCCAGCCTAATTTTTCTATACTTAGGCATTCTTAGTATCATCAGCTACACTGCATTTCTGTGTTAACATTAGGGTTAGCATTTCTGTGCTAACACTATGGCACACCTATCACCTCTGGCACATAGGCTGCTTTATACATACATGAAAATCATTCTGGTCCCAATTTCTTTGAGAACCAACCTAGTATCCAGTCATCTCCCTCCCATCATCACAGGTACTGTAAGTCAGTAAAACTACTTCATCTACTTCAAGGACCTCCAAACAGAAAAGGGTCAGAACCTGAGCCTCACACATTTTGAAGGTTGTGCTTTTACTAACCAACACAAAAATCCTTTAAGCCAATAGCCTTACAATTACTGTAGAATTATACAAACCCAAAGCATACCAAGTGATTTTAGGGGAGAAACAGTTCTTGTTTTGCTACTCACACCACAGACCAGGATCTCTTCCTACTTCATGTTCCCAGAATTCTGCACATTCTTGATTCTCTCTCTTTCACGTTTTATCCAAATCCTTCACACACTCTTGATCCTCTGAATTCTGAATTATGTTCTCAGCATAATATATCCATTTCAATTACCACTCCATAACTGTCTGAGCATTACCACATTTCAGGATTAACTGTTTCGCTCTCCAAGTTCCCTTTTATAGGGAGCACATTAACCAGTAGCTAAAGAAAATCAGGTGACAAGACTATTGTTCTCTGAGGCAGTTGCAGAAAATAATTCTCTAAACTCTATCTTTAGTAGTGATAGGAAACACTGTAACCCTCAGCAATACATACAGTGACTACACCACATAGCTCTAAATAGAACCAGTGAAATCAGCAAGACATCACTCTGCCAGTATCCTAGAAAATAGGACACAGCCTCTCCCTTGAAAATGAGAACGATTCATCATCTATCAACTCTCTATTAATCTCACATTATTACTTAATCTACGAATTAGCTGCTTTCAGTATTTTTAATGACATTGACTAGAGATTTCATGGACTATTTATACTCTATAGGAAATAGCTGTTTCTAAATTTCAATTATAGTCCATTAAAAGCTCAATATGTATTCTTACTTTGATAAGCCAAAGAAATATGTTCAATACCTTGCTCCAGTTTTGTCCATCTTGTTTAAAAAACAGATTCGAGGTATCTTGTGTTTATCAGCTTGTCTCCATACTGTGAGAGTTTGTGCCTAGGGCAAAGACCACATTTTCGAAAAAAATAACTATGTTACTAAACACGGAATAAACAGATTTACAAATCTAATACAACATGGAACTGGGCCCTATTCCAGCACAGAATTAGTGCCACTGCAATTACACACTTCTAGAGTCACTCTTTCACTATCAGGTTAACACAGCAGAGAATGTAATAAAGTGTATGATGAAAAGTATGCTTCAAACTGAGAATAATACTCTGGATGAACCAGGCTGCCACAAAAAAAGAATTAACACCTGTGAGGTACTGAGAGTCAAGGAAAGAGGCCTTAATCAAGGATCAGAAGACCTAATATTTGTTTGGCTTCACCATAATAGGTCATAACAATGAACTTGTTGGTTTTCCCATCTGTGAAATATGGAATTTTGCCTTAATTCAAGACAGTTGTGATGTAAAAAGAACAAATACAAGTAAACTATAAAAATGCTATCATGACAAAAAGCATGTATTTTTATTGTAAATCCTTGAATGTTCATGCAAATTGAAGAGGACTTAAAGGGGAAAAAGAAGTAAATAACTATATTTATAAATTGTGATTCTCGTATGCTTTTCTATTTGACATCTTCTTTTTTAAAATTTTTTAATTTTTGTTATATTGGGGTGACATTAATATCAATTACATTGTTTCCAGGTGTACAATTCTACATTACATTGTCTATACATTGCATTATGTGCTCACCACCCAGAATCAGCTCACTTTCCATCACTGTATGTTTGATTCCCCCTCCCTACCCGCCCCCCTCCCACCCATCTCCTCCACCCACCTCCCCCCTTACCCTCAGGTAACCATTAAACTATTGACTGTGCCCATGAGTCTTTGTTTCTTTGTTCTTAAGGCTTATATTTTGCTTCTAATAGTTACATTAACATCTTACAGTAGCCCTAATCCACCACCCCTTTCCTCTTATATAACCTTTAACAAGTTTGTCAGTTTTACACAGTATTCTTTCATTCTCATCTATCACCTTCACAATAATTTTATTCTGCTTCCTCCTTTCTTTTCCTTCTCAAATTTCTATTTGTCTCATTTCTATCCTTGACATCTTTTAATTCTATTTTTTATACACATTAGATATAAATAGTTTGAGTCTATTACAATATCTTTTCCTAGTGGAGTCAAATAGCCTTGAAGCAGAGTATAAAAAGCCTAATGTGCTGTCATTAGTTAAAATAGAAGTCAGGGGGATGCCAGGATGGCTTAGTAGGTTGAGCACTCGTCTTGCAGCCCCAGGATCCAAGGACCAAGTCCTGACCCCAGCCCATGTGGATCCATATGAACTAGGGTGTGCCCCCATTTCGGTTCTCACTGGGGTGTGGCTCCAGCCCAGTTCCCACCCTGCACAGCCCTGCCCCCAACTGTAGAATGAATCTAGGTAGAAAATTGATGATGTGCAACTGTGAAGACTGCTCTTGGCCCTCCCCATTCTGTCTCTGTCAAAAACAATAAAAATAAATCTGGAAAAACCGAGATGGCTCAGCAGGTTAAGCACTCTCTTGGCAGTCCGGAGAACCAAGGATCAAATCCCAGCCCTGGCCCATGCAGACCCATATACTGAACTGCAGTGTGTTTCGCATGCAGAAACCCCCCAGTTCAGTTCTTGCCCCCCTGGTTTAGCCCCTGGCTCAAGGTGGCACACCTCCTATCTGGGAGGCCCCCAGCCCAGTTCCTGCCCTCCTGTGTGGAATGAAACTATGTCAAAAACTGATGACATAGAACTATGGAGACAGCTCTGGGTCCTCTCCCTTCTCTCTGTCTCTTGTCAAAAACAATAAAATAGATCTTAAAAAAAAATTTATTGAAGAAGCTTTATGTTAACTGTTGGGAGACTTCATGGGTCTCTCACATTTCAGCATGCTTTGTCAGGAGGCACAGACTGCCTTTGTTCTGGACTATCTTTTCAGGGATGTCTGTGCAGTGTATAGTGCAGAAAGCCATAAAGAGTCTTCCTCCAGAGCAAAAGGCAGGTTTGCTTACAACCCTGGAACACAATATCTCTCTCCAGAGCAAAGAGCAGGCATGCTTACTGCCCAGTGTAAAATATTTACATTTTTCTAAGCACAGGTTCCCAAGTGTGCAGCTGTCACCTGACTCCCTTTGGGTCACCCTGTGGGACTTAGAGCTTGAGGAACCAGCACAAGAAAATGCTGATACTCTGGCTATTGCTATTTCTATGACTAGTAAAGTCCTTTGTTTCTGACTTAGGGGTTTTGTATCTTCTGCCAGAATTCATAAAACTATGGCAGGCTAACTTGTTAGCTTGAAACTAAGGTAGAATTTCAGTCCCTTCACAGTTCAATACTAATTTCCATATTTCATACAGAAAAGCAAATATACTTTCCTTTTACTAAGAAATATCTGAGATCACATATAGATCACATTTCAATATTAATTCCAACTGTCTTTAATTATAATTTGGTTTTTATGCACTTACATAATAAAGGGTTATAGTAAACTAAATCGGAAATATTCTGGTTTTTTAAGAATCACACTATTCTATCTTTATTTTATTTTGACAATATTTCTTTACCTCTACACCAGCAGAGGCATCAAATACAGCCACCGCACCATCCAACACTCTTAGGCAGCGTTCCACCTCCAAGGTAAAATCCACATGACCTAACAAAAAGATGAAAAATATAACACTTAAAATCTTCTAGAAAAAAATCCAAAAAACCCAAAATAACCATGTGACCCAGCAATCCTACTTTTGGGGATATAGTCAAAAGAAAGGAGGTCACTGAAGAAATATTTGTACACGTACGTTCATAGCCGTACTATTCAAAATAGCCAAGAAGTGGAAGCAACCCAAGTGTCCACTGATGGATGAATGGTATATAGACAAAATGTTATATAGGTACAATGGAATACTATGAAGCCTTAAAAAGGAAGAAAATATTATCACATGCTACAGCATGGATGAACCCTGAAGGACTTTATGCTAAGTGACATAAGACAGTCATAAAACAACAAATACTGTATGAATTAGACTTACATGAGGTACCTAAAGTAGTCAATCCCACAGATATAGAAAGTAGAATGATGGTTACCAGGGGTGGGAAGAGGAGGCAAGAATAGTAGTTGTTTAATGGGTACAGAGTTTCAGTTCTGCAAGATGAAAACATTCTGCAGATCTATTTCAATACAATGTCAACATATTTAACACTGCTGAACTGTACACTTAAAAATGGTTATGATGATTTAAAAAAATCACTTATATACAAACAAAAACCACAACTGATACAGTATCTCAACATCCCTGGAACAGCACTGTACCTGGTGTATCTATTAGATTGACTCTATACCCCTTCCAATCAAATGTAACAGCAGCTGATTGAATAGTAATGCCTCTTTCTCGCTCTTGAGCCATGAAATCTGTTACTGTGTCTCCATCATCAACATCTAACCAGGAAAAAGATGACACAGTTAGGCTTAATTGCAAGTACATTTTCTTGGTATGTGATATCTAACTGACCATTTAATTTGTTTTAGGAAAAATTATTCAAAATATATTCATGCCTTTAATCTTTTTCTAAATAAATCCTTGTTCTAAAAAAAGCTTTTTTAGGAAAACTGGTAATTTTTCTATAAAAATAACTTTTCTGTAACAACCAAGATTAAAATCTGTTTAAAGGGGAAGCTGGGATGGCTCAGTGGGTTAGGCGCTCACTTTGCAGCCCTGGGGACTGAGGATCGAATCCCAGCCCCGGCCCGTGCGGGCCCATATGCTGAGCTGGGGAGTGCCCCCAGTTCAGTTCTCACCGGGGCGAGACCCCAGCCCAGCTCCTGCCCTGTGCAGCCCCGCCCACCTGTGGAATGAAACTATGGAAAAACCAATGATGTACAACTATGGAGACTGTTCTGGGCCCTCCCCCTTCTCTCTGTCTCTTACTCTGTATCTCTCGCTCACTGTCAAAAACAATAAATAAATCTTAAAAAAAAAAAAAATCTGTTTAAATATTTTAATTTTACTGAACCAAATACTTCTTTCATTTTGTCCCTAGTTTAACTCTTGGTATCCTTTTATCTGATGTTCCTCGGGCCTGATCTCTGACAGAAGGCAAAGTAGTATACAATACGAGAGCACAGACAGACCTAGATTTAAGTTCCAACTTTATCACTTACTATTCTATAATTTTGAGCAAGTTACTTAACCTAGTTTGTAAATGGTAGCTACATGGAACAAGATAGAGAAAAAAATTCCTCCCAAGTTATATTACCCTTTACAAGCATGTCTCACCACTAAATTTTAAGAAACGGGGGACAGACTTATTCGTACAAATGCAAATAAAGTCTTGGTAGAACTTCTATAGCATAAAAGCATGGATAAAGTTCATCCTCACTACCAAAAAAAGTCATTGAAATTAAGCTGCAGTAAAATTCTTTAATTATGTCTTTTATTCTGATTATATTTATAAAGTAAAAGAAACAAAAAAGAGAACTTCCAGTCAAGATGGCAGAGTAGGCAAACACTGTATTTGCCTCCTCCCACAGCCACATCAAAATTACAACTAAATTATAGAACAACCATCACTGAGAACAAAAGTCCTATAACTAAAGATATAAAGCAGCAGCTGTGTAGAAACTGGCGGGAGGGCAGAGATGCAAAATAGGAAGGTCCTATACCCACAGTGTACTCAAGAACTGAGAGGAATATCTAGGGTGCAGAGACCTCCCCTGAGGAGCACTGGGCTCCCTAACCCAGGGTAAGAGAAGCCCCCACAACTTCCATCTGTGAAAATCAGCAGTACTGCATTAGAGTGAGACAGAGGACTGCTGGAGACCTAGGTATCCTTCTGAGGAGCCCACTCCCACACTCACTGGCTCTTGGCTCCAGAGCAGAAAGCAGCTTGAAAAGCAACAAGGATACATGGGGAAGAACTAAATAGACTAACTTAAGGGTGAGGGCTCAAGGGCAGGGATCAAATCAGCTCTCTCTGGAGATGGAAGTACTGGCAGGTACCACTGTTCCTTTGTTGAGTCCTCTCCCCACTCATGAGGTCCAGAACAGGTAGGCACCAAACCTGTGCTCTCCATTAACCTGGCTAAGACTGTTTTCCCAGCACTGGCGATTCCTTAAAATCCTGCCCCATCCAACTCACGTACCTAGTCAAACTTCTTCCAGTGGTTTTTCTACACAAGTGGCCTGCCTCGGCTTGAACTATAAAATTTCCTAAAATCTCTTCAGGGCCACAAGCCCTGAACAAGTGGCGGCTGGCCTCCATGTGCCCTATACCTCTTGTTAAGTGGCCCCCAGCCTGGCATAAGCAGTGGATAGTCTTGCTTTAAAATGTAGCTTCAACTATGTGGCCACAAACCCAGCATAGTGTCAGTTGTCCTCAGCACTCATCATGGTGCCCACCCACACTCGCAGCAGACAGCCTAGGTTCATAGCATAGGCCAGGGGTGGTGAACCTTTTGGCGATTGAGTGCCAAAGTTTATGAAATAAGAGTATACTCACTCAACTCGTGTGCCAACCAATCGAGTGAGATAGAGGTATCGATTATTTTTATGTCTATAAGAGCATAAACAATAATTTTTTTTAATGGTATTCACAGCTCCACGTGCCGAAATAATTGCTCCGTGTGCCACTTTGGGTATGCGTGCCATAGGTTCGCCACCCCCGGCATAGGCTCTCCAAAATGCCTCTAAGCCCTGCACAAGTGGCAGCCAACTGCAAATTACTTTGTAGCTCCTGCCAGGCAACCCCAAGCCAGGCACAAGATGCACCTGACCTTGCCTTGCACCACAGTCCCTTCTAAGAGGTTCAGGAACCAACACATCTGGTGGTCACTTCAGATCACACTGGAGTCTGTCCCTTATGGGAAACCTGGAAGATAGCCTATGAAACTCTAACAAGAGATATTAATTTCTAGGAGGCATGAGTCTTCTAAGCCAGGTGGCTACTGTGAATCTTGTTACTGTGCAACTAAGCTATCACTTTTGGCTAGTCAAAGAAGACAGTTCCCAGATAGCTATGTGGGTTGCTACGTGAACTCCTAGAGAAAGAAACACCTGTGGCTGGTCTGCTGGTAAACTAGGGTTTCTGTCCTACTGCCTGAGTAGACCAGTGCCAACTGTAGCCCAAGACAGTTTTATGAGTCTGAATGTTTAGTTGAACCTAGGAAGACCCTTTGGTGGTGTTGCAACTACCTTATCTTTATGTTGTGGTTTAGACATCAGTTTCTCCATGCCACACTCAAGATCTCTAGGTTGACTTCTTAATTAAAATATTTTCCAATGATGTTTTTGCTAACCAGGGGGTGGGGAGAAGAGGAATCCATTCTAACCTCCCAGTGATCTTGTGTATCCAGAATAGAACAATATTCTTTCTGTGGTAGTAGTTTTGCCTGCATCAATATGAGCCATAATTCCAATATTACGAATTCTGTTCAAAAAGGGGGGAAAGACATATGGGATGGACATTACTAAAACTGTAAAACGCAAATATCTATGCTGTGCAAATTTTGAAGCTGGTTAGTATTTCAATAATTTATACAATGGTGTAAAAACTAGGAAAATAGAAAACATATCATTATCACAGTCCTTTGACAAAATAGCTAAGTAACAAGTGCTAACTACAATCTTGTGAATATATTATATTTCTTTCTATGAAAAGTATGATATTACCACATTAAAATTTTTAGCATTCAACTGTGGAGAGCTTTGAAGATATATATCAAGACTTATTTACAATTAGCTAGGGCAAAAAGTCCAGAAATTAGAGAATTCACTAACTATGCTGAATTAAGACCATGAGAATCCTGTAATTTTTCATGGTAGCCTATGGAAGAGACAATATCAATGACAGTACTTACTTCGCTATAGGAGGATTGATGATGGAATGAAGGGATTTGATATCATTTCCTATTAAACCTAATGGAAAGAGGGTTAAAATTAAACTGTTCAAGAAATTTACAAATGAAAAGAAATTAAAATAATATTACGGTAAGCAAACATTGTAATTCCAATTAAAGTAAAATCCATAAAACTCTCACTTAGAATTTAGTTTCCTGTAATCTCTCAAGAAATGCTATGGATGACAATAAAACAAGGTCAAGTTTTTAAACATCAATTTCCCTGTCATATCCTTAGATAACTATAGATTTACTCCAATCTCTGCACATTCTACAATTCTATTTATTATAATAGAATTGCAGAATTAGAATATACATAACAACAATCTTAAGGCATCAGATCCTGAACCAAAGAAAAATATAAAATGCATATTCCTATAAACCTGCACTGTCAAAGTTTGAAGAGCTAAGAGTGAGCCTCATATCAGCTGATAGTGAATTTTTGTATAATTTGGAACATACCTTCCTTCAGCAACCCCAAGGACATAATAGCTTTAAAGATAGCCTAGGAAGTATCACTGAACAGAAGCTATAATAATTTAATACTTCTAAAAGGCCAAATAGTATTTCTGTAATAAAAATAGTCCCTAATGAATGACTTACTCCATGTTTACCATGTATTTTATTAATATTAAAGCAACAATGCAGTTACCAGTTACATTTATAAATATAATCTATATCTTCCTGCTATTTAAAACAGTTCTCCCAAATTTCTATAGTATTATAAATTAAGAAGAGTTCTAGGAAAAGCCAGGATGGCTCAGTGGGTTAAGTGCTCACTTTGCAGCGCCAGGGACCAAGGATCAAATCCCGGCCCCGGCCTGTGCAGACCCATATGCTGAACTGGGGAGCTCCCCCAGTTCAGTTCAATCTCTGTCTCTATCTCTGTATCTCTCTCTCTCTCTCTCTCTCTCAAAAATAAATAAATAAATAAATAAAATATTAAAGAAAAAAAGAAGAGTTCTATTATATTTTGGAAACCTCATGGAGGTTTGAAGATGGAAAGATAATCTGTACTGCTACAGATAAACCTGTATGAGCAAAATACAGAAAACCTAGATACACACCAATACTTCAGGCCATTAAATTCACATGCCCTTAACGTTTACACAATCAGTATAATTACTCCCTTGTTAACATATAACAAAGATGATAATAAAGACAGCAAAAGCATAAAATTGGTTTCACTGAGTCTCCCATGTGTTTGCTTACTTCAAACATAGGAAGAAAATTCAGAATTGAGAGTAGTTGCTCAGCCTTCTAGCTTTTAATAGTATCTAACCTAACCTATCCCAGATAAATACCGGTATTAACTAAACTACTCTTATGAACCTTCAAACTAAATTATTCTGCCAAACGTCTACTGACAGAAAATATTTTTGTATAAAAAACACAAATGGACTAGAACATTAATTACTTTATACTAAGCAAGAGCATTCAACAAGAGACTCATCTGCTGAACTTTGGGGCTAGCTACTAATGCTGACTCTATCCTTCTCTTTGTTCAGGTCATTAGTATGGCTAGCAGATGAGGAGCATAACCCTACTGGCATTCCCTCCTAGCACTGATCAGAATACTCCCAACTTCTGAAAAGCTCAAGGAAACAGCCAAGAAGTAAAAAGGAGCCACTATTTTCAGAATAGTTAGAGATCTTCCCTAAGAAGGGAGATGCTTACAAACGAGATAGAGATGGGGGTGAAGGGCAGAGAGAAAGAAAGGAGGAAGAGGAGGAAAGAGGGACAGGAGGGAAGAGGGAGAAGAAGGACAGCAAGCAGTTTAAGTGCATGAGAAGAATCTAACAGAATTACCTGGTACAGAACTGTAATTTCTTCTAAGAGGCACATGTGGCTTTAATCTTTTCAAACTTGCTCTTACTTTAGAGCAGCACACAGTCTAATGAAGAGAAAAAGCACCAACATTAATTTTATCTTAGCATGACTTATTACAGTAGTTTTAACATCGTAATTTACATTTTGTCAGAGGACAAAATAGTTTTGAGTTTCCTTAAAGTAGTTCCAATATGTTAATTCCATTTCTTTTAAAAAGTGCCAACCCAAATTATATTATAGGGAAAAAAAGAATAAAATTAATACTGTTTTGTTATTTTGAGCTGACATTGGACACTGATTCTCCCTAGACTAACAGCATTAGCATCACAGGGAACTTGTTGGAAAGGCAAACTCAGAACCCAATCCAGGCAAAAGAATCAGAAACTCTGGGATGGGGCTTGTTTTAACAAGCCTTCCCAGTGATTCTGATATCTTCATTTTGAGAACAAAGATCCTGAAGTTTCCAGAGGATCATAAAGGTTGAAAAGGTCCCTCACCCTGGATATTCCTTGGTTCTTCTCTACAGTTGCGAAGAGCTGGTAAGGCTCATGGACTCTAAAGCCATTAGCTGTTTTCATGATTTATAACAGTGGCTAAACATTAGAATCACCTGGAAAGCTTTTTGAAAACATTTGGAGTGGGGAAAGGAAGGGCTGGGATTTTAAAACTTTCCCAGGTACCTTCTAATGTTCCCATATAGAGCCTAAATATTCTCCATACCAATTTATCCCTAGACCACTAGACACATTTAATGACTAAAAATATATTTGGAATTGTTACAATTAGTGTACTTAATGAATATGGAGCTGCCACAATCTGCCTTCTGTATTATTCCTACATTAGTTACCAAGTTTCTGGCAATAAAACACTATAAAACTGTGTTACATCAAGTTAAGTTTGTCTAAAATTGCTTTTAATTACTGTATCTCAATATTAACATCAAAATAATACAGAATTTGGTATGGTATGATATTATTTTTCATAGTAACTCTCAAGCAACCAGAAACTAAAGGGTGTCCCAAAATTTACGCAAGTAATTTTGATAGAAAACACAGGTTTATAATTAAAAATTGTAAATTTTTATTGCTCAACAATGAAAATGCATTGTTCTTTCATGTAGCGCTCCATTTTTAATAACCCTGAACTGTCAGCTGTCACGCTGTCTTTTTTTTTTTCCATTGGCAACACTTTACCACACAAATGACGCAAAATTCAAATCTTGTGTGAATTTTGGGACACCCTTTACATTTATCCAGCATCTACCAATTCCCATGGGTGCCAGTTAACTGAGAGTCTACTGTATTAGTATAATACTACGCCTTTTGGGATAAAGTAACTGAAGTTGGTGAACTATATTTAATTTTATAAGAAAAGCTTACGTTAATGTGCAACCTGGACATCTTCTTAGGATTCACTGCAAATATCCTTAAGCTGGACATGTCTAAACTGTTAGTCTCTAAAGAAGAAATATGGAAAATTATAAAACTAGTTTACACATTACATGTCAGTAAGACACATAAAAAAGGCATATGTAGTAACATATATGGTAAAATGCATCACCTTTAAAAAGTGGGAACAATATTTCTAGCTATCAAAAACAATGCAACATTCAGAAAAATAAAAATTCAGACTAAACATGGGAAATATGCTTCTCAAGCTTAAAATGTCCCTTATTTCTTCCAACATGCTTCAATGCTTCAAGAAAGATATGACAATACCGTAAAAAAATATTTTTTGAAATTACAAAGATACCTTACCAAGAAAAATTTTAATGTAAATGTGTAGAATTAAGTTTAGAACGGTAGGCATCTACATGTTGGTAATTTCTCACTGGCAGATAACTTAACAAAATGTTCACTATGTTTCAAGTACACTATCAAAGTTATGAGAAATGCATGGAAGTATCTGACCAAACTTGGGGAAGACAAGTAAACAGATAAGGTTAAACCACTGTATATCATGTTATGTACCGTAAGAAGCCATGTCAAAACTCATTATTATTCCTCCTAAATCTGCGTTTTTTCTGTATCTTAAGACAGAAACATATTCACAAAGGCACCAAATCTTTTTGATTTAATTTCAAATACATCTTGAATCCATTCCTTCTTCTTCATTTCTAATGCCACAGGTCAGGATATTTGCAAAGTCATCATGTTGAATCTATTCTAAAATAGAACAATGGATTCTAACATAACAGAATATAAAAAAAACTCACTAATTTGGTTTGATTCCACATTACAACTAACCTTTAAAAAACTACCACTTGTCAAAGGCTGCTGATATAGCATCTAGGATGGTTCACAAATTTCTGAAAAGATAATTAAAATAATCCTCCCTTTCCCAACCATATATACACATATATATGAGGCTGAATTTTCTCTATATACTTCAACCAAAAATAAAAAAATATATAGTAACATATTAAATACAGAAGTGAATATGAGATGCCAGCTGTTTTCTATTAAAGCAGACATTAAAGAGACTTACAAATTTGTAAAGTAATGTGATAAGTTCTTCTATTTGGGAAAATATAAGCATTTTTCATAAAACTATTATTTATATTAATATTTAATGGGTTATTTTTAAATGAATTAATAAAATACTTCAAAGTTTTGTTCTATATTCTAATAATAGAATATCAATTATAACCCCCCCATAAACAAAACTCTCTGGAGTTCTGAATCATTTTTAGGAGTGTGAAGGGTTCCTATAAAATCAAAGAATTGGAAAAACTTATTCCAATGCTGTGTTTCCCAAAGGCAATGACCGTGATTATTTCAGATTACAGACCAAAAAAATTGTTTACTAAATATAAGACAATATAGCCCGACAAAACCTGTGATTCTGTAGAAAGTGTTGCTTAAGATCAAGTTAAATTTACATAAAAATGTGAATTAATTTCTAGAAAAATAGTAAATAACAGCACAGTTGACATTCAGATATGACCTGTCTTAAAAGCAGTACTCAGATAATTAAAGTAGGAAATACCGTTTTAATCCATTCTTTACACATATCCTTCAAATAAACAACCTCATCTATTCACTTCCCTACTTAAAAACCTCTTTTAACATGACAAATCTGTCCCCAACTACCTCACAGCTTTGTGCTCTCCTATTCCTTACCCCATACCGGCAGCTTTAGCCAAAATTCATCCCTAAGCACTATCCTCTGACACTTCAC
Organism: Craseonycteris thonglongyai; assembly: GCA_004027555.1. Classification (NCBI taxonomy): domain Eukaryota; kingdom Metazoa; phylum Chordata; class Mammalia; order Chiroptera; family Craseonycteridae; genus Craseonycteris; species Craseonycteris thonglongyai. Next base: position 28,369 of record PVKE010018932.1, read on the forward strand.
ACCTTTGTGTGCAATGATGTCACCTCCTGAAAGCAGTCCTAGAATCCCCAGAGCCCCAAACTGGTAAATTTCTACTCAATCTTCAAGCCCCAGCTTGGAAGTCTTTCCTAATTTCCTAGAAAGTTTAATAAAATCAGTTTGAAATATAAAATAATACTTGAAACTTTACCCTCTCCCCATCCAGTACCTGCCTTCTTTTATGTGTTTTTTTTTAACATTTAAAACCAATTTCTGGAAACAATAAATTGCATAGAAGAAAACATTGGCACTAAACTTATAGACCTGGGATTCAGGGAGGACTTTATGAATCTGACCTCAATAGCAAGGGAAGCAAAAGCACAAATAAACAAATGGGACCTTATCAAGCTAAAAAGCTTCTGCGCTGCAAAGGAAACCATCAACAAAGCAATGAGGCAACCAACCAACTGGGAGAAAATATTTGCAAACAATGCCTCTGATAAAGGGCTAATATCAAAAATATACAAAGAACTTGTACAACTCAACAAGAAAAAAACAAGCAATCCAATTAAAAAATGGACAGATGACCTTAACAGACACTTCTCTCATGAAGACATACATATGGCCAACAGATATATGAAAAAATGCTCCACTTCACTAGCAATTAGGGAGATGCAAATAAAAACCACAATGAGATACCATC
>PVKE010018933.1:0-29016 GCA_004027555.1 Craseonycteris thonglongyai
CACATAATGCGATGCATGGGTGATGTGATGTGGAGTTGTCCATTGGGAAACTGTCTGATTGTTACCAACCAATGTCACCCCATTAAATTTAACAATAAAAAAAATAAATAAATAAATAAATTAAAAGTCTATAAGCAACCAAATGGATTTTTCAAAATCCATATATTAAGTTCATATAATTTATATAGTTCCTCTGATTTGTACTTTGTGCCAGTATAGTCTTGTTACATACACAATTTTAACAAGCTTAAGAATATAATTTCCCAGCTCAGTATGTAAGAAAAGATATATCAGAAAGGGCAAACTCAGTAGAATGAAAGAAGTCACAACCAATGGCTATATTGTGATGGAGAATGCAGAGAAGTGAGAAAATGCAGATTCAAAAACTATAAATAAACATTGCAGTAGCCTGGGGCCATTCTGGACAGGCAAGTGGTCCTCTCCACTCACATTGAGAATCATTTTTGGATCACAGTCCTCTAAGGGCAACAAGATGTTTAAGGTGTTGACCCTGAATAGTCAAGCAAGATAAAAAGGGAAAACCATGACAGGTAACCTCTATTCAAGAGGCAGAGAAGCACTCAGTGTGTGTTAGAAACATTTTCAAATAAAATAATTCAAATAAAACACATTGAAGAGTTGTAATAGATAAGTTATGGTTGCTTTAAAAAATTCATTTTTTTGTGAAGCATCATGTTTTATGATAATGTCAAATAAATGAAGTGTGCTAACTGATGAGATCTGAAAAGTACAAATAATATAGTCTTGATTTCATAGACATTATTTTCTCAAATAAAATTTAGCAATCATATATTGTCTCTGTTCCTAATGTGGTTAGAGTTGGCTGTTAGGGAGAGAGACAAGTAAAAAAATAGGGCTCTATCCTACATACAAAATGTTTGCACCTCCAACTGGGAAGCTGTGGGAAAATAAATTCTGCAGCTTGTGTGAAGTTCAGACAGTCTGATAAACAACAAATTGAAATAATTTAGTTATCAAATGTTTTCAGTAGAGTAGAGGAATCACATTTAAACAATGGAAATCAGGAGAAGAAAACCTTCACATCTTAAAAATCTTGGCTCACCATGTCTCAGCACTGTATTTGGCAGAGAGAAGGGTACTCAGATAGTGCATGTGTTTGTTCAGATTCACCTGGTTTCTCTGTAGGAGACACCAAAGATATTTTCTTCTTGTTATTAGATTTGTCTTTGTCTGCCTTCTTGGGTACTATGGAGATAAATGCTTTGAAATTACCCAGAGAGAAGCAGATTAGTGGTTTTTGTTTTTCAAATATCTTAGTAAAAGATTTGAAAATTATTATTTGTAAGGTTGTAAGTAGATACTTAATGAAGCATGGCAAATTGAATATTCCCTCCAGACATACTGAATTATACCATGGACCAAAGACCTACAAAGTAAAACTGTTTTAAGCTAAAGACAGAAATCCTCAGGTTCTTCATTTAGCTCGACTTCCCAAAATTCACTTCTGGGAATGAGCCACGTAATCTGTTGAGAACATTGTTTTGAACTTGTCTCTCACAGCCCCTGCTGGAGACAATTAGGTGGGGCCCAGGCAGTGTTATATCTATCATCAATTTGAGGAGCTTGGCATAGGCTATTCAGGGTCCAAGTCATTGCACATCTTCTTTAGGCATCTTCTATCTCTCTCCGGTGTGATAAGTTTATCAATAGTGATGCTGATAAATGAGAATTAGCTATGACAGCTTGGGTTCCTTTAAGGATTTGAACAATTCTGTGAGCACTGTAACAAAGATTTGCTCATGAAAAAGTGATCTTTCCATTCAGAGGTATACCACCTCACTCCTATCTATCCTGTGCTAGTATTTCTTTTATATTTCTGCGACACAAATTCAACAAGTACTCCTTAATTTTAGGTCCAAGCTTCTACTGATAATAATGGCTTCCCTTTGCATCAATTTTTTTACTAACTCTGACTTCTGATGAGAGTTCTATCTTTTTTTTTTTAATATCTGGTTCACCTTCTTGGGAAGGGAGTAGGCTCTTGGAATCTAGTAACTGTATAACTTTATGTCATATGAGAGATAACTATCTTTCCACTTAAGTCACTGACTCAATTGTTCTGGTAGTGAACTTGAATTATTGTGTATTACCTCAGACTGTGCTCTGCTGGTTTTAACCCATGATTGATGGAGGTGGAAGGTGACTGGAAATATGACAGCTGAGTAATTTTAAAGACATTACAGTGTTTAAAACACTATATGTTTGATTCATTGTGAACTTCAAAACAGTCTTGTGTAGAAGGTGGTACAGGAATTTGTTTTATCATTCTTATTTTGCAGATGAAGGGACTGAAAGAGAGTGACATCCAGTCACACAATTTAGGAGTATGCAAAAAGAAAAATGGACTGAGACCTTCTGGATCCTTCATACTTTCTACTTCTGGCTACTGCCTCTGTTGGGCATTCTAGAGCATCATGTGATGTAGTATAACAACAACAAATCAATGTTGTTCACTGGATGTGAAGGTGATTGTATAGATTCCATGAATGGCAGATTTGAAACCATTTTTTTTATCCCACATGTGACAATAGCAGCGATTTTCAGGCTGTTTGGGATTCATGAGTAATGAAGACTTGAAATGAGGTAAAACTAATTGGTCCTTCTAGCAGTGAAGCCTTTGAACTAATTGGCATCAGGGTCTATCTAATCAAGAAGGCAATCACGAGTAATGAATAAATTGATAAACTGCTTTCATTAAAGGGGAGAGAAAACCAGAAAATGCATACAAATGTGTGATATACCCAATTTAAAATATGTTATGTGGCCTTTCTTGTTTTCAATTTGATGAAATGAATGAGTTCATATATCTTCCCTCTGGAGCAGAAATTCTGGAATGAAACTGGCAAAGGCAAGGCACAGATGCCTGCATTGCCCAGGACTCCTGCCTGCCTCGCTCATGCACAGGTCACAGGCACATTTCAAAGGAGTCTGAACTTCTCCACTCTGTGGTCCTGCCAGCTCAAGTACAGGGGCCAGCCTGGCCTTTTTCATCACACCCTGTGGGAATACCCTTTCATATCAGTCAAGATTGTAGTGCTGAAGGAGAGAAAAGAGAGAAACTGGCTCCAACGGAATATTTGATCTCAGAGTTGGGTCATGGTGAGAGCAGACACCTCCTATGAGGATAGTTTCGTGCCAATTTTGGCCATCAGTCTCCACCAGGCTGACTGCAGTTGAACCTTAACTAAACCTTGAACGACTGCCTGTGCATCAGCAATGCGCATACTAGAGTAAACCTGCAGGTTCAGATTATTATAAGTCCTGCTTTCTGAAGCAGGAGGCTTGTTCAAGTTCATGTTCACACTTCCTGCTGAAAGTGTTGCAGAGAACAAGTGTATTGTGAAACAGAGCCCAGAACCTGGTATTTGGTAGCTAAAAGCATACTATTGTTTTAAGCCCACTCCTTTCTTACCTCTACCACTACTTTTCATTTAGATCCTGAGAGTATTGGCCCTTTCCCCTGTTGTCTATTGTTAACTGAAAGAGAAGAAATAAAGATGGAGAAAGATGAAGAAATGAAGAGTAAAACAGGGGACAGGGACAGAAGGAGGGATGGAAAATGAGGCGGGTTTCTGAGTGGCTTGCATACCTGGGCAAAAACAAATATTAAAACAAGGCCCCCTATAGAACAAGACTCCTTTCTTTCCTTTGCAACTTTGACATCAGACAACCAAGTTTCCTTCAGTACAGCCTCTAACCCTCTTCTGGCAACATACACTGAAGATTGACCTTACTATTTCTAGTGCTTGGAACACTATTATTAAGGACCACCAGGTTCCCAGGAGTACTTGGTGGAAAAGCAAAGTGCCCGCTCCTCAGTGAGCTTTGAGTCATGCTGTCTCCTCCTCATGTGCTAATAAATGACCATTACAGTATAAACAGAGCCATTATCCTTCAGCGATACTATAGTATATATGGAGCCGGCCTCCTGCTGCCATAGTGCCATATATACTGTGTAGGACTCCATTTGATGTCCACAGTATATGCAGAGCCAGCCTCTCTTTGAGGTAACAATAATAATTAGTAAGGAACAATAATAGTACAGAATAAGGAAAAAAGGAAAGAATGAGCTAAGTAGATCAACCTCTTTATTTGGTCTAACTTTTCAGAAGCAAGAAGGTTAAAATATGAGAGAAGTAAATAGATACTGTACTTGTCATAAAAATTAGGGAACCATAATACTAAAACAAGCGCTCAAATCCTGGTAAATATGGTATTTGGTCCAGTGATTGACACTAAGAAACCCCATATAAAAATCCTCTGGAAGAAAACAAGCGAAGGTCCATTTCAACTTGGGTTTATGAAAAATCATGATGTCTCACCTCCAAAAAAAGAAAACTTTAGAAATATTCTTGGCCCTCCTAGATTGGGAGGGTTAGAATTTTGCCTAAATCAAATGGCATTGGTAACAATCAAATTTTGTCATTTAGAGCTACTACCAGGAGATAACGATTTAGCAGTGTGGTCTGCAAAATTGTTTGGAAATATTTGCTTCTGTAGCAATGCATGCAGCTCCATATGATCCACATGAGTTGTTTTCATTTTCAAAATGCAGTACTCTGCTGGGACAGAATTGAAGGAATACATTATGTTTGCTCATTAATGCCTCATATCAGACACCTTCCGGAATCAAGTATTGTTACTGGCAGGATTGCCTAAAAGCATAACAGGCGGACATGACTCATGAGCAATATGGCAATGATATTTAAAACAAGGCCTGATGTGGAGTTCCATTTTTATCTATTGTGCCATTTGTACCAATGAGGGATTCACAAGGAGGAGCAATTCAACCTGGGTTGCTTCAGCCATGCCTAAGAGATGAATGAGACATCTATTAATGGGAAGTCATATCATTAGATTACTTTATGAAAATAGAAAAGAAAAATATAGTGTTAACTATTTTTTTTTTAATATGGAAAAATTGAAAAATATAACTTACAATTGCTCGTGGACTTCTTTTCTTAAATCCTGCTCTGTTAGTACCAGAAAGAATTGTGCACAAGGCCTGATGGGATGTGACCACAGCCTCAGGACCTCTGGGTGTGATCCAGGCCCCAAGTTCACAGGGGTATGTTGATTTCAGTGGAGCCAGAGCAGGGATATCCCATCCAAGGGGAGGGCACAGTAGTGGGGAAATCCTCCAGACTATGCTTGAGCACTCAGAAGCTAAGTGGGCATCAAGTTGACTTTGGAGATGGGAGCATGGGAAAAGGAAGACACTTATTCTGTAGAGATGCCCATGAATAAGATTCATGTGGGAAGTCTGAGAGCCTCCATGAGCAGTCACTGTCCTTTTCAAATATTCACTCCAATGCCTATCGCCGTCTCTCTCTCTGTACTTTTATTTTCTAAATGTTCCCTCTTATAAGATCAGGGCAGAAGTGAACCTAAGCCAAAGACAGCTTTCCAATCAAATGTGACATCAAACTGGGATTAAGATGAAAAAATGGAGGTGAGGCATGCCAATGCAGAATCAGATTTTGTATTTATTTAAAACTGTATCTTGTTCCTTATGGATTTGGGTGGATTGCCTTTTTAAAAATATTACATAAAATATTATTTATCTAAATTACTGAGTTTTATTGAACACTTTTAAATTTTATGACCGAGGTGAATACTTCACTTGCATCACCTTAGTTCCATGTTTTGACTCTTGCTTTGTCTTAAGATATAATTTAAATATCAGCAGTGGAAACTGATACTTCTTTAGTGAGTGCTCATGGGGTTTAGGGAATGGTATCTTTGGGGAGTGTGGGGCATACACTTTGTGCCCCAGTACCCAGATGAGATGGTTAGAAATCACCACATTTTTGGTGCTTTGGTTTCTATTAACCATTAACCATCTCCCCAGGGGCATTTTTATAGATGAAGTTTAGTTAAATCAGTTGAATTTCTTTAAAAGTAGAAACCAAACCAACTTGTGTTTCAATCTGGCACTAAACCAAAAACAAACAAGCGAACAAACACAAGAATCCATGCCTTTGGGTTGAAATAAATCCAGTTATTTTAATCGCCTTCCATTTGCTTGGCAATAAAAACAAGCCTTTTTAAGACATAAACATGATAGATCGTTCCAAATTAAGAGCTATGAAATGAGTTTTCACCTAATAAAATAGAAACATAGCAGCAAAAAACACTTTTGCGTGGAGAAATAGAAATTCGATCCTGCAGGGAGGGAGGCAGCTCAGAGTGGCTTCCCACTGTGCAAGCCATGTGTAATCCCCACTGTGGCCAGTAACCACCAGGCCTTCTAAGGACCGGGCTGAGTGTGGGACAAATGTGCACACAGTCAAGATTTTTCTTTTTGTGTAATAAATAAACTCAACCTTTTCTTTTTTGCATTTTCTCTACCCCTTTCACACCCTGTCCTAATTACCCTGTATACTCAGGCCAGCAACCAGTGTCCTAGATGCTTCCCTGTGCTTCCTGTTTATCCCTCCCTCCATCAGTCAGAATTGCATTTGGCTGTCTGTAGTAGAACCCCAACTCTATGTGTCTATTTTCACATATCCAGAGGCAGATCATTCATGGCTGGCAAGAATTTTTGAATTATGGACCTGAAGTCACCCTGAGCAAAACTGGATTACTGAAAAAGAGAAAGAAAATGACTGTTGGTGAGACAACCCATGGTTTCAGCCACATACTCCATTAAATCTGACCATTCAATGTTCTGTTCTTAAAACAATTACCGTAATTTAGTCCCTAATCGACATCATAATATCTGTTCTATAGGCTTTAAAATATATCATCTTATTTAATCTTTCCTGGATTCTTGGGGTACTTAAAATTTTTGTTTCACAGCTGAAGAATCAGAAGCCTAATGAAGTTAAATGGCTTCCTTTAAATTCTTGCTCTACATAGTACATGGTAGAGCAAAAATTCAAAGCCTAATCTTTGGCTTTAAGTCTAATAGTCTTTCTATTCTTTTAGTGTGATAAACAGATCTGTGACATTACATTAATAGACTTAAGTGTAATAGTTGAGATTTTATGTTCTTTACTTGATCAGTGATTTATATCAGAGGAATGATTCTAATCATGGGAATTAGGGAATTGGATAGCTTTTGAACAGGAAGAATATAGGTCTCAGCTAATAGTGGAGGCCTTGAAAATAATACTAAATAATACTAAAATGGGTTTTGGGAAGGATGCTGACAAACATATTTTTGGTTGACCAATGTCAATCAGGACCAAGTGAAGTCTTTAAAAACATGACTTACGTACGAGTATTTAATCCTTGGTTAAATCTAAAACTCCTGAAAGTTTTGAGGTCCAACCAATAGCAGGGGGAAAAAAAGAAGCTTTTACAATTAGCTGATCTCACAAGCTCAAAACTTGGAGGTCATTACCCTCAGTGAAATAAGCCAGACAGGAAAAATACAAATACTGCATGATATCACTTATATGTAGAATCTAAAAAAAAAAAGAAAAGAAAAATTCAAAATCATAAAAGCAGAGTAGAAAAGTGGATGCCAGGGGCTGCAGGAAATAGGGAGAGGTTGGTATAAGGTACGGACTTTCAATTATAAAATACATAAGGACTTAGCATCTGACTAACGTATAACATGCTAACTATAGTTGAGAACACTATTATATAATTAAATTAGCTCACAAAGTAGAATTTAAATGTTCTCATAAAAAAAAAGTGAAAATGTGAGGTGATGGATATGTTAACTCATGGGATGAAATGTATACACATATCAAATCATCACCTTGTATACTTTAAACATCTCACCATTTTAGTTGTTAATTATACTTCAATAAAGCTGAAAAAATTTTAAAGATATGTTTTTATTGTTTATTGTTTGTTTGTTTTTTTGACAGAGAGAGAGATGGAGGGGTGGGGGGAGGGCTCAGAGCAGTCTCCATAGTTGTACGTCATTAGTTTTCTATAGTTTCACTCCACAGGTGGGCATGGGGCTCCCTCATGGGACCCAGCAAGAACTCAACTGGGTGGTACACCACAGTTCAAGCATATGGGGGATCCTCAGACCCCAGGGCTGCAAAGCAAGTGAGCCATCCTGGCATCCCCTGAAAAAATTTAAAAAATTTTAAAAGAGAACCTTTATTACTGAGACCAATTATGCAAACATTTATTTTTAGGATATTTATGTACTACTTACTATTACTTTTTAAATTACTTCAGTTTGTGGAATGAATGAACTAATTTCTCCAAAATATGAAAATATGAAAATATGAAAAACACAGTTTAGGTATGTGGCCACCAGATATCATACTGCATCAGAATTATATTCATGAGTAACATATAAGCAGTCCCAATTTAAAAAATATACAATTAAACCTTATATTAAAACAAGATGAAATAAATATTACATACCCACTAGAGTGTGTGTATTTTTAGAAGAATAAGATTTTTGGAAGTAATTATTGACATGGTCTTCATCTTATTGCTTATTAGAGGATATCAGAATTGCTATACTAAATCTCAGAGCATCTCATCTCTTTTTGGGGGTTCAGCTTTAATTTGCATGAAAGTCCTAGTTAAAAAATATGTGTCTCTTCTTTGTGACATGTTTCTAGTGAAGGATTTTCGATGTAAAATCTTAACCATGTTTAAATTTTATTTTCCTAATCATGCATAAGCAAAGCACAAATTTTTTTTATTGTTAAATTTATTGGGGTGATATTGATTGGTAACAATTAGATAGTTTCCAGATGTACAAGTCCACATCACATCACCCATGTATTGCATTATGTGCTCACCACCCAGAATCAGCTCTCCTTCCATCACCATGTAGCTGGTGCCCACTCCCCACCACACACACACACACTCTTTCTCCCCCCTCCTCCCCTTCACTCAATAACCACCAAACTATTGAGTGTATCCAAAAATCTGGTGCCCACTCTCACCTCCTCTCCCCACTCTCCCTCCCCCCTCCTCCCCTTCTCTCAGGTAATCACCAAGCTATTGAGTGTGTCCATAACAAATTCTTAAAATACACATATTACGTGGTTTTCAACCTATAGTTTTTTTTGTTTTTTTTTAAAGGTTATATACTGTATAATTCTATTTATATAACATTCTTTCTTTCTTTCTTTCTTTATATTGTTTTTGACAGAGAGAGAGAGAGAGAGAGAGGTGCAGAGAGAGAGAGAGAGAGAACTGAACTGGGGGCACTCCCCAGTTCAGCACATGGGTCCACGGGCCGGGGCCGGGATTCGATTCTGGGTCCCTGGTGCTGCAAAGTGAGCACTTAACCCACTAAGCCATCCCGGCTTCCCCTCAACCTATGGTTTTTAGACTGATTTTATTGCTAATGACATTTTCAGTTTGGGTTTTTATTGATGCTTTTTATTTTTATTTTTTTGCTAAGATAATACTTGTCTTGAAGGACAGAATTTTTAAAAATTATATTTCTGCCAAGAAATCAGAGTTAGTTCCATATTTTGATTGATTTGAGCAAATACTAGATTTCTTGACTTACAATTTTGAGTAAATTCTTATTATCTGAAATGCTAAAGTAATAATATTCACTTTACTGTTTCAAATCTTTTTTTTCCCTCTACTTTGCAACCACTTCATTTTATTTGTTTTTGTTTCCTAGAGTGCTTGTTTTCCTTTTTCAGTTTTTCCAGCTACTTCTTCCTTCTTTCTCCTATAGCCTCAGCTCTGTCCCTGCCTTTCCCTGCCACCCACCCACAGACACATTCTAGCTACCTAATTTGTTCTCAGTGGTTCCTCTTCTCATTGCTCTCAACTCACAACACACGCTCACCTCACAGGCAGCCTAAGCCCCTCTCTTTGCATTATTCTGCAGACTTCTTTGTTTTCCCCTTTCTTGCCTGATGCCCAATAATAAAATGGCATCAAAAGCTCTTAGTGTATGTGTGTGTGTATATTATACAATATGTTTTGATACACATATACATTGTGATATGGTTATCACAATCAAGTTAATTAATACATCCATCACCTTACACAGTTGCTATGTTTCTTTTTTTTTTTAAAGATTTATTTTTATTGTTTTTGACAGAGAGAGAGATACAGAGACAGAGACAAAGAGAAGGGGGAGGGCCCAGAACAGTCTCCATAGTTGCACATCATTGGTTTTTCCACATAGTTTCATTCCACAGGTGGGAGTGGGGCTGCACAGGGCAGGAACTGGGCCGGGGTCTTCACCCCGGTGAGAACTGAACTGGGGTCACTCCCCAGTTCAGCATATGGGTCTGCATGGGCCAGGGCCAGGACTCGATCCTCGGTCCCCGGGGCTGCAAAGAGAGCACTTAACCCACTGAGCCATCCCAGCTTCCCCAGTATGTTTCTTGTACATGATGAAAACACTTAAGTTCTACTCTCTTAGCAAATTGCATGTATACAATTCAGCATTGTTAACTACAGTCACCATTCTGTACATTAGATCTCTAGCACTTATTTATCTTATAACTGGAAGTTTTCACAGTTTGACCAATATTTCCCCATTTGCCACCCACTCCCCAGTCCCTTGCAATCACTATTCTGTTTTTTTCTACGAGTTTCACTCTTTTAGATTCCACATATTAACAAGATTATACAGCATTTGTCTTTCAGTGTCTTATTTCACTTAGCATAATGTCCTCTAGGTTCATCTATCATTGCAAATCACAAGATTTATTTATATTTTGCAGGTGAATAATATTCTATTGTATATATTTTATTTATCCATTTAAAAATTCATTTATCTGCTAACAGGTATTTAGGTTTATTCCATATCTTGGCTATTGTAAATAATGCTGCAATGAACATTATCATGTTCAAGATATTGATTTCACTTCCTTCAAGTAAATACCAAGAAGTGGTATTGCTGGCTCTATTTTTAATTTTTTGAAGAACCTCCATACTGTTTTCTATAGTGGCTGCATCAATTTACATCCCCTTAGCGATATACAAGGGTTCCCTTTCCCCCACATCCTTTTAAGGATCTTGGTTTTTAATCCTTAATTTTTGGAAGTTAAATTCAGAAATAAGTAATAATGTATATTGTCAGAGGATTGCTACTTTTCATTTAAATGAGCTAAAAGTAAAGGAGGAAAAGAGTAACTGAAAACAACTCTGTACCTCAGCAACGGATTTTAGTCTTGTTCTATAAATATGTAGGACTTGAATCGAAACTGGTGAGCTGCTCTTTCTGGATGCTGATGATTCTCAGAGCGGAACCTTATCGACTGATTGCTTGGAAGACAAGCTCTTCATATCCTCCAGAAGTAGTTTAAGTGTATATGGGGGAGTCTGGGTGTGCTTTATTACATTAAACAGCGGATGGTATGGTTTTACTGTTGATACAAAGAGACCACACATGTCCCTCTGGAAGGAATTTATTGCCATTCTTCAGGGTAATGTTTTTAATATCAGAATATTTGTTATTTCCAGTGAGTTAATGTTTAAATACAATTGTGTCACTTTGTTACTCAATTGTAATAAATCCCAGGCCTTCACAGTCCCTTGAGCTTAAGTTTAGCTTTCAGAGTTAGCTTTAAGCAATTTCACTGCCTTCCTTTTTTTCTGGATTGATTGGGATAAACGACATGGACTTTGGTAAATGAGGTTATCCTGGGAGCTGCATGCTTGTGTGATGATGCCTCTTCTGCCATCACTGACAGGAATTCCACTTGTTTCTTCAATGTACTGACTTCCTTGGTATATACTCAGGCAAAATTGTCCAACTGATCCAGATCTTTCTAGGTCCAAGTAGAAGCCAGGAAAGCATTCAAGTGACCCCCTCTGCTCGTCTTCTTTGAAGGTTGAGACCTATTGTATACCTTTCAGTCACTGAGTCCCACTTTTTGAAAAATTTGCAGAGACTAGAAGATTATCTGAGAGATTAAGTGTATGTGTCCTGCTTACATTAGGCAGGTAAGGGGTTGATTGGCTTGGGATCCAGAGGTACAGATAAAAATGAAAGGAATAAATTTAGCATGTTATCAGGATGTAAACAGTGTTTCCATAAAGATCAGTCCCCCATAGAGGACCATTAATAAGAGAGTCCTGAGGACTTTTAATACAGAACAAACTGTGGGATTAATCATAGCTAAGGTATATTTCCAGTTTAATACAGTCAATTAGAAACCAGGCAATCTAAGAATTAAGTGAGTAGATGGGCCTATTACTCAATTCCTCTGGGCTCTCTGGAGGTTAGAAAGACATTCTAATAGCAAAACTCCTCAATTTCAAATACCTCTAAAAAGAAAATAAACACATCACTCACTTATGTGATGGTTGGGAACTTTTACCAGTTAACCAATAGTCTTTTCTCCTAAAAGAATGTCACTCTGGATATAACTTCTGAATCAGTAGTATATCACGTAACTATTTTTCTTAAAATTCCAGTAAACAACCCTTGAGATAGAATTTTCTATTGATAAAGAGTAAGGTTGTTTTGATAGATGACTGGATAAAGAAGTTGTGGTACATTTACACAATGGAATACTACTCAGCAATAAGGAAAGATGAAATACAGTCATTTGTGACAACATGGATGAACCTTGAAACCATCTTATTAAGTGAAATAAGTCAGACTGAAAGAATCAAGAAACATATGACCTCACTTACAGGTGGAATATAAAACTGAAAGAAACAAAGACTTATGGACACAATAGCTTGGTGATTACCTGAGGGAAGTGGAGGAGGTGGGAGTGGGCACCAGGCTTATGGCCCCACTCAATAGTTTGGTGGTTACTTGCATGAAGGGGAGGATGGGGGAGGGAGTGTGGTGGGGAGGAAGTGGGAGTGGACACCAGATATGTGGTGACGAAGAAAGAGCTGATTCTGGGTGGTGAGCACGTAATGCAATGTATAGGTGATATAATGTAGATTTGTACATCTGGAAACTATCTAATTGTTACCAATCAATGTCACTCCAATAAATTTAACAATTAAAAAAAAAACTTAAAAAGAAAAAGAAAAAAAAAGAGTAAGGTTGTTGCAAATTATATTTTATAAGAGTCAGATTTATGAGAACCCAGCCATTGAGAACTGTGAATGGTTAATTTTATATGTCATTTTGGTTGTGCCACAGGGTGCCCAGATTGTTCAAATATCATTCTGGATGAGTCCCTGAGGGTACTTTTGAGTGAGATTAACATTTGAAGTGTAGACTGAGTAAAGCAGTTTGTTCTCCCTGTTGTGAGTGGACCTCATCCAATCAGTTGAAAGCCTGAATGAAACAAAAAGACTGATTCTGTGACTAGTAAGAGAGAATTTCTCCTGCCAGACCACCTTTGAGCTGGAATATTGACTTTTTCCTGCATTGGCTCTTCCTAGATCTCCAGTGTACCAGCTTTTGGACTGGAACTATACCCATTGACTCTTCTGAGTCTCCAGCTTGCTGACTCACCCTTCAGATCTTGAGAATTTTCAGCCTTCATAATTGCATGAAACAATTCCGTATAAAAAATAATTTCTGTCTCTGTCTTTCTCCCCCAATGCCTCCACCTTTTCCCTCCTTTGTTTCTTTCCTTCCTCCCTTCTTCCCTCCTCCCTTCTACTCTCTTATTAGTTCTGTTTCTCTTGAGAACATGGATACAGGAACCAATTTGTATATTTTCATTAAACTATGTTTCCTTTTTAAATTCATATTTAGACATCTCTGTCTGGATTCCTAGATGTAGTAGACATATTGTGCATGTAGACATAAAAAATCCTAGCATATTATGCAGAGTCTCAGTCCTGCTTGAGGTTCTTCCTCCATTCTATTTTAAAGCTCAAGACAGGAGCTGGCTGCATCTGGGAAGACGGTATGAAGTGTGTCGAAAGGACCTGAGAATATTCTTCCCATATTGCTAGGATCTAGAAGTAATCCTCTGCCACATGGGCTCTGCCTAAGGAACAGAAAAAAAGAGGAGTATGAGGAAGAAGAGAAAAAGAAACAAAGAGGGTAGAAGAGAAATGGGTTCTGGACAGTGTGTACTTGTTCAGAAGTAGGATTACAAATAGGGCTGAAGGCCCTAGAAAGATGAAAGGGTTCTTTGCCCTAGGTTGCCCCACATCTCTTCTTATTAACAATCCCCCCTTCACTCTTAGCCTTGGGGAGATGTAACACAGCCTGGGAGACAGCAACGAATATTCCAGCTCTGCAATGACTGTGCTGCAAACTCTCTCTAGGATGGAGATGTTAAATTAAGGATGATGAAGGGCCTCTGCAAGAGGGAAGAAAAACCTCATTGGATTCTGACCTTTACGCTTTCTATGTGTGTCCTAGTTCCTAGGGAAGGAGGCCATAATTTACAGAGCCCATCCCCAGCCCTGAGGGTGCATCACCATCTCCTGACATAAGCACGTGTTATTTAGATCGCCTTTTCCTCGCCCACATCACAAGGCAGCACTTCCGGAGCAAGGTGACAGTTATCCATCCTGCTTGCATGGTGCAAGCACCAAGGATGAAAACAGGCTTGCTTTCTTTCTTTTTCTTTCTTTCCTTCTTTCTTTCTTTCCTTCTTTCTTTCTTTCCTTCTTTCTTTCTTTCTTTCTTTCTTTCTTTCTTTCTTTCTTTCTTGCTTGCTTGCTTGCTTGCTTGCTTCTTTCTTGCTTTCTTTTTCTTTTCTTTTTTCCTTTTAAATGTGCCTTTCTTTCTTTTTCCTTTTAAATGTATCCTCACTCTCTCAAACAGGAAGAAGAGAAATAAGTTATAAGGGGATTTGTGTTTACCCGTCTCTGAATACAGGTCTGTGGGAGCTGCTGGTCCTGCTGTCCCCAATTATTTATCAACAGGCAGGAAACAGACATCGTGGCGCAAGTCCTCTGCCCACGGTGGCCTGAGGCAGGATGGTCAGGGTAGGAGGCACAAGAGGGAGGGCAGAAAAGCTCCTGGAAATTCTGGAGACTTAAGTAAACATTTATTAGTTGGCAATAAACTGTGGGGTTCCTACTGAGGAAGACTCTCTTATCTCATGTATTTCTGTTCTTTTCCCATGTACAGTCACTTATAAGTGGCATCTGTAGATATGAACAAAATGTCAACCAAGAACAAGTAAGAAGTGGTCCAGACCCTGCAGAACTGGGCCAGCCAAGGGCACAGGAACCTGGCTATTCTGCTGGCTAAGGTTTTTTTCTGGCAGTTGTCAATCCAGACTAGTGTTTGCATGGCTTCCCACGAGTCCCCAGTAGCACTGTTACCACCTCTGCTCCTGTTCATCCCACTCAAGGTGCTCTGAACACAAAGGTACCCTGGGGTCATCCTGTGCAGCTGCTCTTCTCCCCCGGTACCAGAAGTTTCTCTTTCAAACATGCTGCTTCTATAGAAGGACCTTAAACACCATATACCTGATGATCTATTGAGAGGACAGTAGTGTTCGAGAACTGTGTTTTCTCAGCAGGCTCTGGAGCCTTTGTCAAAGCCAACTCAACAGTCCTTTTAAAATGGACTCAGAATAGCGTCTCCCTGGGTTGTAAAAAAGGGTTTTTCATGTGACTTCATCTAATTTTTCTTTGGCCTGGTAATAGAAAATCTCTCAATTCTTTTCTGTCTATAGCAGGCCCTCAAATAACATTGTTTTAGTCAACATTGTTTCTTTATAACTTGATGAGATGCCTTAGGAAGATCACCCTTGTTTATATCAATCAGCCAATGGTAAAGTCAGTTTCATTATAGTTGTTTTGCTGCAGTTTCAAGAACCTATCAATGATAAGTGAGGACTTCCACTCCACTCCAGTAAGGTCTACCTCCTTCCTATTCTCCAGGCAAGTCATGCTCACTTCTGTCTCATGTGTTCATATCCATAGTTATGCATACAGGGCACATGAATCTGACTTTAATAGAGTATAGTGGATGATCAAATTTATGTGTAGGTTAAATTAGAGGATGGCTATGTGAGGACTTCCTGTACTTCCTACCTACTCCCTGGCCTCCATTCCAAATGAAAGTCCAGAGGTTCTCAGAAGTTCTGGTGAGAAGAATCACATGGGTGTTTGGTAAAAATCTTGATTCTCAGGACCTGTCCTCAGGAAATCTGGAGTAAATCCAGGAATGAGTACTGGTAATTAGAACCCAGAGAATTGTTGGATGCGGGAATCCTTAACCTATATTCTGAGAGCACTGAGTTATTAGCCTCCACTACTGAGATGTGAGGGGTTATCAGTGATTACATAATATCTGCATCCATTTTTAGCTTTGTTGCTTTTATGTATTTAATTTTTTCCATCTCAGGATTTTAAAAAACAAAAGGAAAACAACTAAAAGTAGAGTTCCAGAAAATTTTACCACTATCTTATCACTGTAGTTGAGTGACTTTTTAAGATATAAAACTATGTATGTAAATATACCTCACAAAGTCAACTTCAAACAAAACATTCATTTCAAAAAAGATTGGATTTAATTAAAACCTCATTGAAAAAATTTTTGTTTACTCCTCCAATATTAAAATCTTGCACAATAAAATATATTTGGTAATAGTTACGATATAACTGGAATTCTTAGGAACTAAGTCAGACTTTCTTTTCCAACCTGTGAGGTTTGTTGGTCTCTGTCTCTCTATATCTTCCACTTATATTTTAATTCAGTAATAGAGCAAACTAACTATTTGTTCCTATTAGATCAGATTTTATGCATTCCAGGTATAAAGAAATCTCATGGTAAAGTTTATTTTTAGGAACACATTAAATATAAAATTATTCGTTGCTCCAATGTATTAGGGGACCCATTTTTTTTTTTTTAATATTCTGGTTGAGAAATAGAAAGATTCCTGAAAAATTGATTAGACCTAATATCACATGTACATAAAAGTTTGCCAACCAAGTGGCATTTTATTAAGTACTCTGAGGTTTTTGAACATCTTGAGGAAACTTGTAACCAATTTATTGGTATAGTGAGCACCAATTTGGTGACATGAATAGCCATCCTCTAATTTAACCAACACATAACTTTGATCATCCACTATACTCTATTAAAGTCAGATTCATGTGCCCTGTATGCATAACTATGGATATGAACACATGAGACAGAAGTGAGCATGACTTGCCTGGAGAATAGGAAGGAGGTAGACCTTACTGGAGTGGAGAGGGAAGAAGAAAGGAAGATGGCATGCTGAGTGCCAAGTTCTGAACTAAATCTTTATGTTTGCTATCTTTAATTTTCAAACTGTGCCAGACAGGTATTATTATTATACTCATTTTATCGATATAAAAAATTTGAATTTAATTAACTTGCTTAAAGTCACAGAAATGATAGGTAGCAGAGAGTATCCTATTGGGTTTTAAATCTGCACTTTCTTAACAGGTAATGAGGTTGAACATCTTCTCATATATTTGTGATTCAGCTAACTTCCTTGGTGACATGCCTGTTCAAAACTTTTGTCCCCTTTTAAAAAATTAAGTCTGTTATTTTCTTACTGTTTCCCTCCTTCCTTCCTTCCTTCCTTCCTTCCTTCCTTCCTTCCTTCTTTCCTTCCTTCCTTCCTTCCTTCCTTCCATTTTATTTTTTTACCTTTTGACCTGCTTCACTCATATCTCCCACCCTCTACTTCCTGGTCTCTTGAAACTCCTAATCTGTTTTCTGTACCTATGACTTGGTTTGTTTATTAGTTAGTTTAGTTACTTAGTTAGTTAGTTTTTTTTTTTAATTCCATATCTAAAAGAGATATAAGAAAGATCATATGGTATTTGTTTTTCTGTGTCTGACTTATTTCACTTAGCATAATGCCCTCAAGGTTCATCCATGTTGTCACAAATGGCAACATTTTATTCTTTTTCATGGCGGAATTGTATATATACTACAATTTCTTTATGTATTCATCTATCAGTGGACACTTAGGTTCCTTCCATATCTTGGCTATGGTAAATAATGCTATGCTGAACATAAGGGTGCATATATCTTTTCAAGTTGGTGCTTGTATTTTCTTTGGATAAATACCAAGAAGTAGACTTGCTAGGTCATTTGGTAATTATATTTTTAATTTTTTTGAGGAACCTTTGTACTCTTTTCCATAGTATCAGCACCATTTTATATTCCTCTCAACAGTGCACAAGGGTTCCCTTTTCTCTACATCCTCGCCAACACTTTCTAGTTCTTGTCTTTGATGATAGACATTCTAACAGGTGTGAGGTGATACCTCATTGTGGTTTTGATTTTCGTTTCCCTGGTGATTAATGTTGAGCATCTTCTCATGTATTTGGTGGTCAATTGTATGTCTTCTTTGAAAAAGTTTTCAGAGTTCCTGCCCATTTTTTTTTTAATTGTATACTCTTTCTTTTTTAAAAAAATATATTTATTTATTTATTTATTTTTGACAGAGAGAGAGAGAGACAGAGACAGAGACAGAGAGAGAACTGAACCAGGGGAGCTCCCAGTTCAGCACATGGTTCCACATGGGCCGGAGCTGGGATTCGATCCCCAGTCCCAGGCACTGCAAAGTGAGCGCTCAACCCACTGAGCCATCCTGGCTTCCCCCCATTTTTTTTAAGATTTATTTTTATTTGTTTTTGACAGAGAGAACAACAGACAGAGAGAGACAGAGAGAAGGGCCCAGAGGAGGGCCCAGAGCAGTCTCCATAGTTGACAGCATTAGTTTTCCATATAGTTTCACTCCACAGGTGGGCATGGGGCTGCACAGGGCAGGAACTGGGCCAGGAGCCTCCTGCATAGGTCCCAGCAAGAACTGAACTGGGGGCACACGCCAGCTCAGCATATGGGTCTGTCTGGGCCAGAGCCGAGATTTGATCCCCAGTCTCTAGGGCTGCAAAGTGAGCACTCAACCCGGTGAGCCATCCCAGCTTCCCCACCTGCCCATTTTTAAATTGGATTGTTTTAGGGTTTTGTTGTTGTTGTTGTTGTTTTCTATTGACTTGTATGAGTTCTTTATATATTTTAGATTTTCAGCCCTTAACAGATATATGATTTTCAAATATTTTCTCCATTTTGTAGGTTATCTTTTCATTTTGTTGATGATTTCCTTTGCTATGCAGAAACTTTTTAGTTTGATATTGTCGCACTTATTTATTTTTGCTTTTGTTGCAATTAGGATTTCTATCCCTTGGTTAAGATTTCTTATTCTAACATTTCTACTAAAATGGATTGGTTACCATCCCTACTGCTCATAACTTTTGCAAAGGTAGGGCAATAATTATTGCTTTGTATTGAATTACCCAGCATTTGACCTGTGACTTATGCCTTGTTCTTCATAGCTTGTGCAAGGGACAGGAAAGTGGGTAAAAAAGAGGCAGATCTTCTACAAGCTTTGAAAGATCCTAGAAATATCCCAACCTAATTCATTAAATCTATACCATAAATAATTATAGGAATAGAAGAAGGACTAAGCCTCTGACAGGAACTTAAAGGAATAAGCACTGAAGTAAAACATCCTAAAATGCCTTCAGACCTTTTTTAACACCATCTGTTACCACACAAGAAAATTCAGAGGTCTTTAGGTTATAGCTACAGTTATAGAGATGCCAGATGGAACCATCTTAACAGCTATGGAAATTAGGAAATAATTATTACTCCCTGTGTTTTGTGGCCTAAAGAGTTCTCAGAAGATGTAGCTAAAATAATCAAAGCCAGATGGTTCCAGGGAAATGCGACATGTGGTCCTGGGTCCCTTTGCCTATTCCCTGCCATCTTACCTCCATGTACAACTAATAGGTGATTCATGGTAAATATAGACTTTAGGCATAAACAATGTTACTGCAATATCACTGGTGACCTCACTTGAGTGGGCTTCTCTGCACATTCATGACACCTTATTTCAGAAATTGTCATGCATTTACCACTTTCTATCCGCAGACTGGTTTTTCTGAACTGCTCATATCTACCCAAAGCTAGTTCTGGGTTGTTTATCTAACCCAGGTGATCCCTTTTGTTGAATTACACAAGAATTCTATAGAATGCTTGTATACTCTATTTCTAATACTCTTTCTTTAGATCTTTATTTTTTTTTATTGTTAAATTTATTGTGGTGACATTGGTTAGTAAAACTTACATAGGTTCCAGGTGTACAATTATACATTATATCGTCTGATGTGTTGCATCATGTGTTGACCACCCAGAGTCACTTTATTTCCATTACCATATATTTGGCTCCCCTTCTCCTGTCTCCCCACTTCCTCCCTTATCCTCAGGTAACCACTAAACAAAAGAAACAAAAACTCATGGACACAGTCAATAGTTTCTTCAGATCTTGAAGGCTGTTGGATACCTTCATGAACTCTGAGCTGGCTTGTACCATCTAAGCTTTCACAGATTAGAGTTGGCATGTCAATTAAGTGTAGCAGAACTGCTCTATGAATATCCTTTAGTTATTTCTTGTCTCATTAAAGCAGGCAGCCATAAATGCCTTCGTACCTGAGAAGATTTCTCATTTGAACACTCTATCCCAGTTCCACACCAAACAAAGTCATCCTAGTGGAATAAATCTAGTTGACCAGCAAGGTGATGTTAACCATATCTATTTTTGTTCTAGACTTTAACTGTGTGTTTATTCTCAAACTCATAAATTGCTTGACCAAAGGAAACTGTCAACAAAGTAAAAAGGAAACCAATTGAATGGGAGAAAATATTTGCAGACAATGCCTCTGATAAGGGGCTAATATCTGAAATATATAAAGAACTCAACAATGCAACAACAGTGCAAAGTTTGTCTCCTTCAAGCCTCAGGTTTATGCTTTCTCTAGCTGCCCTTCTTAAAAATTAGATGACAAAATTTTATCTATAATATTTTTGTCCTTTTTTTCTAAGAACTAGATCTTGAATTTATTGATTAGTTCTATAATTTTTCTGTTACTTGATTCATTAATTTTTACCACTATCTCTATTAATTCTTTCATCATTTTCTTTCCTTAGTTGTATTTTGTTGCTGAATATCTATTTCCCCAATTGTAGGTTATTTTTCTTTATTGGTATAAGGATTAATGGATATAAATATAGTTTTAATGGTATTCTTTAGTTCTATTCTCAATACTGTTACCTTATAGGAATTTTGATGTTTTAGTTTTGATTTTCCTTGATTCACAAATAATCTTTAAATGTACAAGTTCCAATCTTTGGGTAGAAATTTCCAGCTTTCCCTTGAGAAAATAATAATTAATGTGTATTCAGTGTTTACTACAGGCCAGGCATTATGCTCAATGTTTTACATGCATTATTTTACTTAACCTTCAAGCCAAGGCTTTGAAATAGTTACTATATATATTTTATTATAAATCTATTCTTTCCTCAGTATTAAAAATAAAGAGGCTTAAAAATGTAAAGGACTTGACCAAAATCACAACCTAGCAAGTGACAAAGCTAAGACCGCAACCCAACCATTTGGAGCTGGGCTCTTGAAGTTGTAGAATAGAGGGTTTGTTGTCCTAACTTATCAGTGACAGGGCTGGCTGGCTTAATCTGAGGGACTCATTGCTGCTGAGGATGAGAATTAGTGCAGTATCTCTTTCAGATATGTCACATTCCATATCAGTAGGAACATTTCACTCAAATGTTCCCCACTTAGATTTATTAATCACCATGAGCCTGTGATCACATGGTATTCTCCCTAGGACTATACAAAACTCTAAATTGACATGGTCTTTGCTTTGGAGAGCCATGTGATTTATATTTATACCTATAGGTACATTTATGGTGGCAGTACTCCATTTATAAAAGGGATTGGTAACTATTAATATTTCCTAAGCATTTTCTTCTGTAGGGATTTTCAAACTTGGCTGCACAACAAAATAGTCTGGGGAGCTTTAAAAAGTCTCAATGCCCAGACCTCATTCCATACCAATTAAATGAGAAACCTCTAGAGGTGGGACCTAGGCATCAGCTGGTATTTTTAAATTGTGATGTCTTTGATAATGGCAGTGTTTACACTTTTATTTCTATAAAACGAATACTTTCATTCAACTGTTAAGTCAGCAAGTGTTTAACTTTAAAATAATTTTTTATTCTTCTCAATGTAGGAGCAGTGCATTTTCACTGTATAAAATTTAAGGATAGCAACAAAACGCTGTAGGCCACCAAAATATTAATTAGCAAAATAATGGTTAAATAAAGTATAGGTATATTCATTCTCTGAATGTCTTCCTTATTAAGCCAATTATAACCAAATAATTGTATAACTTAAAAATAATTTATTATGACTAGTGCCAGAAAGAAAAAAAAATAGAGGGAGCTATTAGAACATATAGCAGGAGAATATTTTCAGCCCAGCATGCAGGATAGTTTCTCCTAAACTAAATTAACATTTGAGTTGGAAACTGAGATTTGCAGCATAAGGAAAGAGTAGGAATTAAGTGGGCAAATGTAGGTTCGGGGAAGCCCTTGGATATAAAGGGAACAGCAAGGGAAGGGGCCATGGGGCATTAGGGAGCACAGCTCCTTCTATCACTGGAGACCAGGCTGTCTGAGGGATAGGGGCGGGGGAGTCTGTAGAGGAAGGCAGGAGCTAATTTTCTCTGGCATCGCAAATGATGTTAAAGACTTTAGTCTTAAGTGCATTGGGAACCCATTCAAGACTTTTAGGCAGAGACATGAAATGATCAGAATTGTGTTTTGAGATCTCTTTGCCATAGGGAGAACAGATTGGACTGGACAAGAGGAAAATGGAGACACTAAGAATACAAGTCTATCGATGATAGTATACGATTGAGAGGGCAGCTGGGGAATCAGAGAGAAAAGAAAGTAGAATAGGACAGATTAGATATTTAAGGGGTAGAATTGACAAAATGTTGTGACGGATTATATGAGAGAATTAAGGAGAGTGGTGTCTATAACAACCCCTCGTTTATGGGCTTTTTGCTACTAGATATAGGGCACACTGTTCCATATGACTAGAAGCATGCATGGCAGACTAGGTGGGAAGGGAAAGCAGATTCATTCAGTTTTGGCTAGGTTGATTTTAAACTTAAGGCATTCAAATGAAGAAAATACACAAAATAATGTGGGGAGGTAAGCTGGGCGCTCAGAGGAGAGGTTGTTAGGGCTGGAGGTATCCATCTGAACCTCACTGATTTGTGAGTGGTAATTAAAGCCGTGGGTGGTAGTGAGGTTTTCAGAGAAGGAGGCACAGAGTAAGAAGAGAAGAGGCTAGGGCTGGATCTTGAGGAAAGCTCCTACGGAAAGGCAGCTAGAGGAGGCTGAGTTCACAAAGGCAACTGAAGACTGGCCGAAGAGGTAAGAGGAAAGTTAGGCGGGTGTTACGGCAAGGAGTTTTTAAGAAGTTTGAATTTTTAAAGAAGGAGTTGTAAATAGTGCAAATCCTGTTGGCAATTTACCTGAGATGAGGACTGAAAAATGCCCATGCCATTTAGCAATGTGGAAGTAGGTCAATGGAGCCATAGCAGATGCCATGCTGGTGAGGGGTGCGTGCAAACTGTCATCAGATTAGAGTGGCCTGAAGCGAGGGTGGGAAGTAAGGAGAAAGACAAAGGAAGAAACTTACTTTAACAAGCTTGCTATGAAGGGGGAGAGAGACTCAGAGGGACTGCAGAGGGCTCGGTGGCTGAAGGGAGAATTTTGTGTTTTAAGATGGCGCAGACTTAAAGCTATTAGATAATTCAGAATGTGATTATTTCCTGAGAAGCCAGGAGGAAATAGAGTCTAACAAAAAGAGGAGGGACTGACTTATATAACGAGACAATTAGAAAAATATGAGTATATGTATGGTAATACATGTAGTTTTTGTAACAGGGAATAAAAGAGTTTCTTGTCTGTGGCATCTATTTCTCTACAAAGTAGCAAGTAAGCTTGTGTGCTGTGAAAAATGGTTGTGTGATATGGGCATATATACGAGTATCTGTGTGTATATGTGTGTATGTGTGTTGAGGAGAGGGTCAGAGGTTTAAAATAGTGAAAGAATTTTTAAGTCATTATTGTTGAGAGTGAAAGATGGAGTTAACTGGATGAAATACTGGAAGTGTTTTACTGAAGCAACTGTTTTATTGTTTTACTAAATGAAATACTGAAATACCAGCTAGTGTTGAGGTCTATTTGAAGTTAGAGACCATGAAATTATAATGGTATGAATATACTTGCTTCATTTACTTATTCAACAAATATTTATTGAGTGTTAGTATTGGTCTAGATACTGAGTATATAACAGAAAACCGAATTCTATATCATTATGGGGCCCATATTCCTGCAGAGGATGACAGGCAAATATCATATATATTGTTATGTGGTAATAGATGCTGTGCAGAGAACCATAGTAATGATTTTAATGCTATGTTATACAGAGTAGCCAGGGAAGGAGACATTAAACAGAGACTTGTAGACCTCTGAAAAAAAAATTATTTTAGGTAAGGAAATAGCTAATGAAGGTAAATGCAAATGCCCTGAGGAGGGCAGAGGGGTCAGCAAGAAGGTCAGAGTGGCTGGGTTCACGTGAAAAGAAGCCAAAGCCAGAATGGACAGAATGGGCCAAATTAGAGAATATTCTAGAGCATAAGTAGGATTTGGCTTTTAATCAGAATGAGATAAGCCAGTGGAGGGTTCTGAACAAAAAAGTGACATGATAAATCTTGCATGTTAGGATTTGTTTCTAGCAAAACTCAGCTGCCTGAGGGCAAATTTGGAAAAAGTCCTGGTTTTAGTCTGGCTAGGAAAAAAGAAAGAAAAGAGAGAGAGAGAGAGAGAGAGAGAGAGAGAGAGAGAGAGAGAGAGAGAACAGAGATATTGAGCATAGTTATTGAACTTATTGACACCAGAATCTCAACTGGATTAAAAGAAGACATACTGGCAGGTAGAGGCCAATGACTACGGATAGGATAGAATTATCAATAAACTCGAGGCTCCGTGAGAACAGAGAATGGTCAAACAAATTAGCAAAAAGAAATGGAGACTCTGGTTAAAGGGTATGTGTGATGCTATTTATTTTAAAGGTAGTATAGCTTCATGCAATGCCAAGATCTATGGTGTAACCATAGATCTTGTGGTTAAGAAGAAAGTGGTTAAGAGAGAAGTTCAAGAAAGGAAGAGGCTAAATATTTCTTGAATATAACATATTATTGTATCTTACTATTTAGCTTAAGCTGAATTTTTCCTTTAACCATACACTTCTAAAATGTTCTAAGGTACAGTGAAAGCCTTGACAAGCACTTTACCGTAAGTAGGGCAGATCTTGGAGTCCTATTTAGAATGTTTTAAAAAGGTTTGCTTGAGTGGTATTCTATTGAAACAACATGGATGGAGGAGGTGTGTTTGGTGCTGGGAAAGTGTATGTGGATGAATAGATAGGTGGGCTCTAATGCTCTTAGCACCATTTAAGTGGATCACAGCTGGAAAGTGTGAGAACTGCTAAATTATTTTATTCCACTCATTTAAAAATGAATTAATTGAGATCACTTATTGATTTACACCTGGCTGATTACTGAATCATCTACCGAGTTGTTTTTTCAGAATACAAGCATCCCCTTCCCACCTTATACGTGATGTTTCAGAATTTTTGAGGTATGGAGCCCATATATGTTTGTATATTGATATAAAGCTCAATGGATTATGTATAGCTGGAATTGAAAAGCCACTGGACTAGTGCTTAGTGGACAGTTATTGTTTTTGCCTGCCCATATCCATGGCCTCTTTTTCTGGTCACAGTGATGTGATTAGACTTCACCTGGGACATCATCCCTAACCCACTCTTGATCTGTGTGCTTTTGGCAGAACTCGTGTTACTCTGGCTGCAGGGAATGTACGGTATGTTATCCAAGACTGGGTGATTTGGGGATCACATTTCTCTCTCGATAGAGATTGGTTTAGGAATGGCACAGGACCTAAGTCACAGGACTTTTGCTTTACTCATTGAGTCATTCTCTTGACCTTGGGTTTAGACCTGGGAGGATGGAAGCATGGAGCTGCTGACAGGTATCCTGCCAACCTGAAGAATGCCTCTCTGAAAAGGGAGTGACACAGGAAAGCAGAGGTCATGTAAAGACGAACACTAGTCCTGCTGACCGTGCTTACTGAATTGAGCTATTCCTGACTTCTGTTATGTGAACCCACAGTCCTCATTTGCTTACAGAATTTAAATTGGGTTTTCTGTAACATGCAGCTTAAGAGTTTGATACCTAGAGATTGGAGTCTTGCTTACAGGATCGCTGAGGATCTCCTGCTTTCTAGATACTTGCCTCACTCCAGGCCATGTGATTTTGTCCTTTCAGGTAGTCTTGTTGCCAGTCTGGCGCAGGAAATTTATATTCTCAGAAGCTGGCTGTCATGGCAGGGAGACAAGAAAATACAATCGGATCAAGATGGGAAGAAAATTGGTTCTCTTCAAGATTAAGGTCTCTGGAGACCCCTGGGCATGCAGAGACTGCTTCTTTGTTGACCCCGTTAATAGTCCCAAAGGGTTAAGGAACAAATGGCCTCAGTCAGAAAGAGCTGTTTGGGATGGAGAATGCTATAAGTAAGTGAGCAAATAATTATGTTCTGAACTCAGTTTTAAACTATGACATCAGCTAGACTTATTAATCTAATTTTTTTTTCTGTGTTGGCATGCTTCTTGGGTCGCTCCTCTTTGTGCCTTTCCCTATGGGTGCCCAGTGTCATAGGTTGTTAGCAGTTTCTGAAATACAGAGCTGAGTACTCCATGTTGTCACAAGATGAAGAATCACCTTAGTTCCTAAAGTAATTTTGAAGAAATCAAGTTTTTCTTGCAAGGAATACTGAGAACTGTTATATTAACTACCTCATTGAGATCCCTGCTTCTATAGTCTCATATTGTACATCCTAAGAGTCACTTAGGAGAAAGTAGACTTGTATGTCCTAGTTTACCTGGTGTCTTGTTATTCCTCAGGTAAATAGCTTTTCATTTCCTTGAAATGGAAGATGCTATCACTTTAGTGTCTATGGGAGAAATTACTGTAACAATTTCTGTACCTGTACACATCACTGACTGACAGATCATGATACAAAGTCCAACTGTCTCATAAATTAAAAAGACAGTCCATAGATAAAATTTTAAAATGCAGTCCAAAAGAAGGCTTGATATAATTAACGCCCTTTTATTTCTCTTGAAAATGTTATAATCTTATGATGCTTCGTGAAGGTCATGTTTAACTGCTTTTCTCAAATGTCACAATTATTTCAGAGTACTGCATAAATGCCATTTTGGTATCAGTTTTCTTCCATGCAACAATTTTCCTTAATAACCTGAAACTCCCTCTGAGCCACAATGTCTAACTTTCTTTAATATGAACATGAAACTTCATTTTAGGAGGAAAAATACCAAAGGACAATTGACACTAAAATCTAGAGATCTTATGTTCAGTTATGTGCTCACTTTCTTTTTTCTCTTATTTGTTATTGTTTGTAGCTGAAAAGTAAAATAATCAAAAAAACAAAGACAACCCCCCCCCAAAAAAAACATTCACCCAAAATTTGCCAATATAGAAACATAAGAACACACGCCTTCCTTTCCTACTTAGGGCTAAATGAGCCCCAGTTAGGACGGCACACCCTCCATTGACCACCTTCATCTGTCACTGTCAATGGACTCGCATAGAATTCTAGGAAAGTAAGAGGACATCTCAGCATGATTAAAACCGTCCTATTTATCCTCTGTGAGCAAAAAGACACTTCCACCTGAAAGCTCAAGGTTGTTTCGTGCACTTAAAAATCCAGTTCAGAGTAAGAATAAAGATGTAATGCAACATTTGAAATGCAAAACCCAGTCAACCACTGTAAGTAATATTTTAAAATCCATTCCCTCAGCACAGGGTAGGTATAGACATGATCCTAAATATAAACACTGTTACACACACACACACACACACACACACACACACACACACCTTTCACTTACCTTAGAATTTTTTTTTTTTAGCATTTGAACACTTAATCTATTATTCAAATTAAGAAATTACACGTTTTGTTTTGATAATGGTCATTGTCTTAAAAGTGTTGTTCAGCTTCCCCTACCTTAGATTTTTATTCAACAGGATTAAATACACACACCTATGTGCATATCTTTAGGGAAGTAAATATCTCATGTTATTGAAACAAGTAAATTAGGAGATTCTTTCTTATACAGTAGGACCCCCACCTCGAGCTTCAGCAGTGTTCTTTCTGGGTTATAGACATGTCTGACTTCATCTAGAGTTCTGTAGAAATGGGCCTGCCTGGTATCTATTTGCATAAATGATGCTAGGGTCCCCTGGGAAAGAATACGTCTTAAGGAAACTGCCAGAGCCTCAAAGGATTATAAAAATAAACATTACCTCAGGATTGAAAGGGAAATGGTGCTTTGAGTACAACACAGAGTCTCATAAAAATTGTCTTGCCATCCAGCAATGCCTCCCGTCTCAAGGGTTTAGACCTCAGTCTTAGACTGAGGGTGGTTGAGTTTAAAAAACAACAAAAACACTGTTTTGTAATGATCCCAGTGAATTATCAAGAGATCCCGAACCTACGATAGTATTACATTGTAGTTCATGTTAAATTTTAGTCTGAATGAGAGAAGGGGGCATTCTTTATCATGATTAATACTGTTGAATATTCAAACATAGAATAGACACAGTAGCTTGAACTATTAGTTGAACCAGCTTCCATCTGGAGCAAAGAAGCAGAACAAGGGCTCACCCTTCAGAAAATATCTGTGGTGTCTCAATAGCATTGGAGGCTTCCCTTTCTCCTCAGTGTGAGGAGAAAAATATCAGGTTCAATATGTGTATGTATAAATCCAATCATCAAAAGCACAGAAACCACTTAGAGTCTTCATAAATAGCCACGGTATTGGCATAACTGTGGGAGAAAGAATTACTGTCCTGTGACTGCTCTTAGGCACCTGATTTCCATCCAAGGTTGAAGTGGCCTGGGAAACATAGTCACCCTTTCATTTTAAAGATTTTTATTTTTATTGTTTTTGACACAGAGAGACACAGACAGAGAGAGACAGAGAGAAGGGGGAGGGCCCAGAGCAGTCTCCATAGTTGACATTAGTTTTCCATATAGTTTCACTCCACAGGTGGGTGCGGGGCTGCGCAGGGCAGGAGCTGGGCTGGGAGCCTTCCACATAGGCCCCGGCAAGAAGTGAACTGGGGGCACACCCCAGCTCAGCAAGTGGGTCCGCATGGGCC
>PVKE010018934.1:0-14639 GCA_004027555.1 Craseonycteris thonglongyai
GTGAATTTAACCTTTACCTCAAGAAAAACAGAACTGCCATAACCTAATAATGGCAACCTTTCTCCTAACCATTAGCCATCAAGGTTTCAACAAACATTGAGGTTTATAGATTTATTTATTTTTATTTTTTTTATTGTTTTTGACAGAGAGAGAGAGATAGAGAGAGATACAGAGACAGAGAGAGAACTGAACTGGGGGAACTCCCCAGTTCAGCACATGGGTTCGCACGGGCCGGGGCCGGGATTCGATTTTCAGTCCCAGCGCTGCAAAGTGAGCGCTTAACCTATTGAGCCATCCCGGCTTCCCCAACATTGAGGTTTAATCTCTAACTATGGGAGGCAACTGCTGATGTTCTATTGATAATATTCCTTATATGTGTGTTGAGTAGAATGTCCAAACCTGTAGAAATTTTTTTGAGAGTTTATTAGTTTATTTGAGCCAAATAGAAGAACAAATGGAAGATTTCAGCAGACTGAGGAAAATGCTTCCAGGAATGATAGATTGCAGTTTCTTTTATAAGTTTGGAATTAAGGAAGGAAGATTAAATGAAAGTGGGAGAAAGCAAGGTAGGGATTGAATTATAGGATAGTTAACAAGATTATGTGCTCACTTGAGGCTGGTTATGCCTCCAAGGGATCTGAAAAAGGTAATTATTCTGGCATTTCAAAGGCATGTTAACCTAAAAGCACAAGGTTTGCTTTAAGGCAGATAAACCTTTTACTAAAGAAGTTACAGGCCTGGGCTGTGACTACCTACCATGACCTGTCCAGTTGGGAATTTATGATCAAATAATCCTGTGAGGTTACATTCTGTCATTGGACTTCTCAGTTTTATTAAATAACCCCCTTTTCATCCATACTTCTATAGCACTTTCTAGTTTTATTTCATGGAATGGTTCGTATGGGCACTGGCTAAGGTCAAGGTTTCGGTGTTTATGGATGACAGTCCAGAGGTTCTAACGGGTCCTGTGACTCACCAGCTCCACCAGTAAGAGGCAGAGCAAATCTTTGAAAACCGCCATCTTCATTCTTGGCCTCCAGTTTTTCCTGCTGTTCCACGTGATATTAGAATGTGTTGTCTCAGTGTCACTGTGCACAGGGCTGAAAGGATCAACCCAAAACTGTCTTTCCTACTTAAGTAAATCTTTTGATGGGTGTTTGCAGCCTCTATCACTAGAGCCATTTATTGGGCTTATGGCTTCCCTTCCTGCTTTGTTGCCCGAGGCCATTTCAGTAACCTGCTAAAGGTTTTCCTCAGCCTATTCCATTCCAGCTGGTTGCAAAACAGCCTTTGTATTTTTGCTGACTTGGACCACCTTTCCATCCCTTTTTACTTGTGATATTCTTAAATGGCAATTTCAGTATTTGGCAGAATGGATTCCCTATGATCTAAGCCTGAGTTTTCTCAACTGACTGAATGGTGTAAGAAAGGCAAAAGCTATTGCTGTGCAGTATTCCAAGAAATTGTTCTTTTTTCAAGTATTTACTGAGTACCTGTGGCAGAAATAGCTTTATTGGATGCTGAAAGGCTACAAGAGGTCTGGGGAGGTGGCCCTTGCCCTCGGTTGTTTATCCTGTGGTTGGAGAAAGAAACTGTGTGTGCTGGGGCAACAACAACAACAACAACAACAAAGGTTATGTATGTTAGCTAAATAATATTTATGCCTGGTACAAACATTTAATTGTATAAAAGTCTCCTTTTGTCCTTCTGTCCCTCATAATCTAGTTCCACTCCCTAGAGGCCACCTGGTTAAATTATCTTGTCTATCCTTTTAGCATTGATGTGTCCATTTAAACTATATTTCTGTTCTTTTTTCCTCCTATGCCCTCTCTCTGCCCCATGACCTTTTCATTTATCAATACATCATAGAGATCTTCCCATAAAGGTACAGATGTCTGTCCCATTCTTTAACATCTGTGTAGCATTCCATAGTTTTCTTTTTGCCATGCTTATTGCAAAACACATCACACTTACAGAAGACATACTTAAAACACACACATTAAAACAAAATAATAAAGTAAACATCTGTATTCCCATCCCTTAGGTTAAACAATAAAAGGTTAGGATTATGTCAACCCCCTCTGTCCTCCCCAGTTGAAGCCCCCTACCTCCACAGCTATTCTGACTTTTGTGATAATCATTCTTTTGGTTTTCTTGATAGTTTTACCACCTATTAGCACCTATTAACAACCTCTACATAACTGATTATTTAGGTTTGCCTGTTTTTGAACATCTTAGACATGGAGTCATACCGTAAACGTCTGTGACTTGCTTAGCATTACATTTGGGATTCGTTTGTGTGGGTACATGCAGCTCCATCATTTCCACTGCTATGTATCTTTTCACTGTATGAATGTGCTTTATCCTTTATTGTTTCTATGCTAAGAGGCCTTCAGGCAGCTTCTATGGCTTTGTTCTCAGGAACTGCATTGCTGTGACCACTCCTGTGCATGGCTCCTGGTATACATGAGCAAGGCTTCCTCCAGGGTGTAGACAAGGTGTGGAATTGCTGGCATGTCTAACGCATCCAGGTTATGTGAAACTCTTCCCAGCACCAGTGGGCATTTGGACTGCAGATCTGTGAGGGCTGTCTTGTGATTACACTTCCTGCAGTGAGCTATTTTGTTTCTCTAACTGTTCAGTGACAAGGAATGAAACACTTGATTTTTCTTGCAGGCAGCTCTTGAGTATGAAGCGAGGTAGATCAGGTGCATACCTGCTATACTCTTACTCTGCGGGCGTACAGACTCAGCTTGTTTTATTGCACTCCACTTCATGGAGCTTTGCAGATACTGTTGTTGTTTTTTACAAATTGAAGGTTTGTGGCAATGCTGCATTAAGCAAGTCTAATAGCGTATTCTTACTTCATGTCTATTACATTTGATAATTCTCAATATTTCAAACCTTGTCATTATTATTGTTTGTTATGGTGATCTGTGATCAGTGATCTTTGATGCTACTATTGTAATTGTTTGGAGTGCCATGAACCATGCCCATACTGCTCAGAAAAAAAGATTTTTTTCAAAATATTACTGCTCATTGACAATGCACTTGGTCACCCAAGAGTTCTGATGGGGATGTGCAATGAGATTAATATTGTTTTCAAGCCTGTGAACACAATACCTATTTTGCAGCCTGTGGATCAAGGAGCAATTTTGATTCTCATTTTTATTATTTAAGAAACATTTTGTAAGTGTTCTAGTGGATCTGGGTAAAGTAAATTGAAAACCTTCTGGAAGGGACTCATCATTTTAAATGCCATTAAGAATGTTTGAAATTAATGGAAAGAGGTAAAAATATCAACATTTGCAAGAATTTGTAAGAATTTTATTCCAACCCTTATGGATGACTTTGAGGGCTCAAGACTTCAGTGGAGGAAGTGACTGCAGATGTGGTGGAAAGAGCAAGAACTAGAATTACAACTGGAGCCTGGGGGATGCTGGGATAGCTTAACAGTTTGAGTGCTTGCCTTGCAACCCCAAGGTCCAGGGACTGAATACCAGCCCTAGCCCATGCAAACCCATATGCTGAACTGTGGTGCAACTGGTAACCACCAGGATGGTGGCAAAGGTTTTCACTTCCCATGCGGGAGGCCCCCAGTTTGATTCTGCCCCATGCAACCCCACATCCACCTGTATGGAATGAAACGATGTCAAAAAACTAATGACATACAATTATGGAGACTGCTCTGGACCCTTCTCTTTTCTCTCTCTCTCTTTCACTTTCTCTCAAAACATTAAAATAAAATATATAATAAAATAATAAAATAAAATAAAAGGGAACGAGGTACTGACACGTGCTACAATATGAAGTTTGAAAACATGCTAATGAAAGAAGCCAGACACAAAAGGCTTTCTTTGCCATATTTTCTCTATTATATGAACTTTATATGAAATGTCCAGAATAGGCACATTTATAGAGACAGAAAATAGATAGGTGGTAGCCAGGGAATATGAGAGTGACTTTTAATGGTACTGAATTTCTTTTTGGGGTATTTGAAAATATTCTGGAATTAGATAGTGATGATGTTTGTACAACATTTTGAATATACTAAAAACCACTGAATAGTGCGTGTTAAAATGGTTAGTGGTAGAAAAAATGAAAAAAAAGTTTAAGTATGAAACTGAAAGCTTAATCATAGCACATTAGACTTATTTCTCCTCTTTGTCACCTATACATTTTGTACATATTTGTAACCAGAATATGTGCATTATTAAGCCCATATGCCAAACAATTTTAATTATTAATATTCATGTACCTAGTCTCTGATTGTACCACTTTACCATGATTTGATACAGTGAAAAAATTATACTTTTTCTATGTTATGCCAGGCACTTAAGTACTCTATGAATATTTATTCAGCTTCTTATTCTTGCTATTCCTATTTCATTAGTGTGGACAATTGCAGGTTAGCTGTAATGACCTGTTGTTTCAGATTGCTTCAAAAAAGATAATATCCTTTTAAAGTATGTGCCTTTCGGTAAGTGAGCTACATTTTCCATTTGTAAGCTGTATATATATATTTTTTTCCAGATAGAAAATAACTTGCTTACCTTTTCTGATCACAAAGGTAATATCTGCAAATTTTGAGGGATTCCGATAATGGTCTTGTCCAGACTGTGGCCTTTAGTTTTTAGAGGCCTCCAAACAATCTCACATCTGCAAAAACGCTGCTTCTTTTTTTATTTTTTTTAAAATCTGCCCTATCATTCTTTTCATTAGCTTCTCTGTATCTTGAGTTTGCTTGGCATTCATTTCTTTTCAAATAGCTTTTTTGATGTCTTTTTTGAGATGCCTAGGAAGCCATTGTCCTCTTGTCTAAAGATCACGCCTACTTATTTGCAAATAAGAAGAACAGAGTGTTTGCATCTGTTCTGCCAAATCAATACCGTTAATTCCTACCTGTTCTCCCCTACCACCTCATTCTGAATCCCAAAGTTGTGTGCTTCTGTAACTCATTTAAAACGCTCATCTGTGACAGCTGTTTGCAGAAAGGAAGCAGTGGACTTCTAAGACTTTTCCCTTTCCCTTTGTGAATGGGACACGTGCATAGCTTTCTTGCAAATCCCCTTTCCAGCTCTGTTTGCACTGATGGCTCAGCAACCTCAAGGTGACATGGGGTAGAAGTGACAGACTGTTCTCTATTTATAATACTGACCTGTGCCTTGCTTTTATTCTTGGGAGTTATTTTCCAGGAATGAGGATTCTCATGCCCTCTGCATCCTTGCCTGAAACCCCCTTTTTAGCTAACAGCAAACTTGGCCAAGACAGTTCACCTGAGTGAGGGCAGAGCCCAGGACCTGGAGTGAAGCTAACAGGCCTTCTCAGTGATGGAGAGGCCAAGGCTCTCTGCTTCCTGTGGGTGGTAAATGACTCCATGTCCGTGTCCCCAACATCCATGTAGGGATGTGGGCCAGAGATAGGAAATGAAAGGGCAGAGAAGAGGAAGTCGGGGTACTTCTCCCTGGAGTTGTAGATGCATATCCAGCAGAACTGGCAGCCATTGCTTTTTCCAACTGATGCTGATGACAGAAGGAATGATTGAGTCTTAGGATGGGACAATTATTTGTTGAATGGAAGTACATCTATCCATAGCTACCTCTTCATTCTTCTTCCTTCTTGTCATTATTCTGTTTATTGAGATTTTCAAGCTCCGAAGTCTATTTCCCACCCGCTATCCTCTGATTTAAATTAAGATTGCCTGAAATCCCTTCTTCAGAAAGTCTATTTTGGGGTAGTAGATGCTGGGTGGGCTTTATGCAGACAAAGGGACCCCACATGCACAAGCACAGGGGAATTGTAATTAGGAAGATGGTGGGTCTCCATTTTCCTATTTAACTGAGCTGCAGATTAGGGAAGGAACCCCTTTGTGAATGATATAGAGGGTAGGCAGCTTTCTCTGTGTAGAGCCTTACCAATCTGAAATTCTTAGCCAGAGTTCCTCAGTATGGGGAAAATGAGATCAGAATGCTTGGGTGGTTTGTTTATCTGCTGGTTGATTTTTTTCTCATTTAGAACTAAATTTATATAAAAGAATACAATAGTAGAATGATGATAGCAGCTATGTTTGTTCTGCTCTACTTCAGTCTCTTCTGGAAGGAACAGGTGTTACTTTGAGGACATTGAGGCTGGGGTGGCAGTGAACTACTGGCCCAAAGTCATCCAGCACCCGATGGTGGAGCTCGGGTTCAGACTTGTCTCTACCCTGACACTGGGCCCTATGCAGTGCCCTCGCAGTGCTACAGCTGACAGCAAAACACACCTGACTGCCAGAAGTCTGTGCGTTTGTGTATTTCTCTGAGTGACTCCGGGTTTTGTCTCTGTCATTTCTGCGCTTGTGCTCTTCACAAAGCCTTTCAATGTTCTTTTATTCTTTCCCAAATAGCATCTGACATGATGCCTGGGGCCTAGGATCAGGGTTCTTTGCTCAGAAAATTTATTTCTCAATGGTTTTACAAAATTATCCTTGGCCTCTGTTCTTTTTGCTTTTATTTCCTCTCCCGAATGTTCCTTCTTTAAGGCAATAGTGAAGATCAAGATAATTCTGTCTGAGGGTTTGAAGACATGTAAAGAGGTTTTTAGCATGCACTTGGGATTTTTAGCAAGGTTGTTGCCACCGCCCTGGTTGTCCCAGTGAAAGTGGATTGTTCTCCTCAACAGGGTGCACAGGATGCAAGCTGGTCAGTCTGAGCTGTGGACTCAGACGGCATCTTGTCCTCAGCCACGGTTCCTCTGTCACATGCGTTTATTTCTCTGCATTGAACAAATTAAATGTGTCAGGCCCAGCACCACTCCTGAGAAGGTTGAAGTTTGGTAGGAGAAAGCTAAAGAGCGATGCTGTTTGGAAGAGAGTGAAGATGGAGGAGTGGCTCTGAGAGTCTTGGGGTTGACAGGAAACCATTGTCTAGGGTTGGCCCTTTGTCCTTTCTGCAGCTGCAAAAAGGTTCCCAGGGGACAGGCCGTCTGGTGACTGCCACATTATGCAAATGATGCTATTTCTCCCATCTCCATACATTTGTTCCAGCCCCAAGTTCTGGGATCTGGGGCTGATAGCCCTTTCTGCAGGGTGCCTTCTGAGCCAGGTAAGGCTTATCTTGATGTGTGGAGTCTGCGGACATACATCCTCTTTGCTTTTCTCCTCCTCCTTTCCTCTTCCCCCATGCCCAAGCTGGAGGCATGATATATTCTGGGTCTGTGGTAAAACACGCTCACTTGCTCCTCATTACATACATGTACCTCCTGTGTCTGCTAGTCTGATTACTCCAGATCAAACCAGCCTCATTCTGAATTCATTCATCTATATATTTATTCAACAAACATTTTGTGCCAGGCACTGTGGAAAATTGCATGCTCAAGGCTGTTTATCTGATATTATCTAACTAATATTACTTGCAGAAGTTTGGATCATTGATGTGCCTTTGACCTTATGCCCATTTATACACTCAGATATCCCTTCTCCAAAGTGTTAGGGCCGAGATTTTAATTCTGACCGAATTTAAACAGGGAGCAAGCCTCTCACTGCCAGGCCTCTGCTATTCCTAGCAGACCCTCAGGATTGCCCCATTCACTGCCTCTGCTCCCACTCCCCCTGCCTTCTCCCCCTCTCCTCCAGCCAATGACTTCTCATCACTTCCCAGGTTAAGCTCCCGAAGGTCTCAGGAGATACTCTGAGACATCAGCACATAGGAAGCCACACCTCGGATTCCGCAAAGATGCTCTTTAAGGTGGCATGTGAAGGAAGAATTTGAAAATAAAAACATTTTCCCCATTTGTTTTACCCTTTGAGACTCAATGGCTGAGGTAGGCCATGTGGGCCCATAGCGCTGGGATTGTCTGAGTCTTTTCTGGGGACTCTTCTGAAACCCTCTGACTTGTGTTGGCATGGAGGCTTGTGGGGCTGGCCTGGCTCCTCTGAGCAGCTGGAGATAGGCACTGATGGACAGAAGAGAGATTAGGGAGAAGACCTGAGTGTTGCTGTCATCTCCTCCTGGGCCCTTTCCACTTGGTGGCTCTGTTTTGAGGACAGGGTGAGTAGAGTATCTGGGGGTCACACCCTCAGCGTGGCTTCATTCTTTTGCCTCTTGTCTCCCCACCCATCTCATATCCCCACCCACACCCCCAGAGAGAGACTGTGAGAAGAAATGTTAAGGGCAGTGTAGACTCTAGACTGGAGTCCTGCTGGGTTACCTCCCTTCTACAGGAGCTGTGGTTAGAAGCAAGAATTCAGTTACCTTCACATGAACTTTTCTTTAATGCAAACTCTTTAGGAGGAGGAAAGAGGATTTTACTTTTTTGCCTTACCACCTTGGGCATCTTGACTCAAGATTTTGCAGTGGATGGTGGGTGTTCCATAAGGGATAAGAATGCATGCTATCATAGAGTCGAGCTGACAGGTTTCCAGTCTCTCCATGTCCTGTAGAAGAAGGTCCTTCCTGACCATCCCAGGCTTTAAGCAGCCTTTCTAGACCCTTCCCCACTAGTTGCCCTTGGCTGTGATGCTGCCATTCCAGAAGGCTGAGGCACCTCTGCTCTAGGCCACCCAAGTCCCGGCCAAAAAAAACATCTCACCCCTATTGTACTGAATGCTAGCAGTTTTCCCCACCCTTTCCCCTTGTCCACGACTTTCTGATATCCAGCAGAGCAGTTGACATACATTTGTTTAGGTGTTGGATTACTCTGAAGCTTAGGTCTGGCTGAGGCAAAGCACATACATACCAGACAACGCCTGAGAACAAGTACAAAGCAATGAAACACACCAACCACTATAAGATATGGTCAGGAGCTTAGTCCTGGAATTTCAGACCTGACTTCTTTTTTTAGCTTATCAATTCTCCATACCCTTGAACTCGTTTTTCCTAGGTAGGAAAAGGTAAGGGGTCATCTTTGGAAACCTACACATACCAGTTTGTGTTAGACCCTTACGGTAGGCAAAGTACTCTTGTACACATTTCTGAGGGGACTAAGGGCTTCATTTTGCTGGTGACTTGCCTGAGGTCAGAACCCAGCCTGGGATCCAGGTGTTCTGCCACCAAATCTCCTGTCCTGTGAATCCATGTTTCTCTTCCTTCAGAGTTTATTACTAGTTCCATAAACTCTGACCCAGTGCCTACTGGGTTCCCTGTTCTGCTAGGTTGAGATGCCATGATGACTAAGATGTGGTCTCGGGCCTGGCAGTGGGGTGAGCTACTGCTGCCTCTAGCCAGCTATGTCACTTGGAGGTAAGGCTCTTAATCGTGTTAGGAGCACAAGCCACACATATAAAGTGGCTTGGCAATAAGCAGAACTGAAAATTCCAACCCTCGAATCATATGTTTGGCTCCTTTGGCAACCAGCCCCCATCCTTAGGTGTTTTCCAAGTCATTCATTAACATAACAAAAGAAACCTCTTTCACTCACATTCCAAGGGTTTTGAGAGCTGTGGGCCCAGAATTGTGGAGGAAGACATAATATATATGGAAAGTATATTTGGGTTATCTAAAAAACCAAATATATGTTTTTTACAAACCACAATATTGTGCCCTCTCTGTTCCTTTAGCAAAGGGGCTTCAGGCTATTGTCATGGAGATCTCCGCCCCTGGCACACTGTCCCCACCCCCACCCCCAGGAACAGCTTCCAGTGAGACTCTCTGAGGCCTGTTGCCCCTCTCCCAGTAACTCCCACTGAGGGGAGGAGCCTGGCACAGCCCTCCATGGATGAAGCTGGATTAGCCCTGGAGCCCTTGGTCTCTGCATGGTCTCTGGGCAAGGAGTGGCCCTTAGGGCCACTGGATAGCTGAGAGAGACTTGCATTTGCCCCATAGCTGTTAGAGCATTCACTGTCCTCTAGATCCCAGGCTAAGTGCCAGAGATGCAGCAGGGAACCAGAGAGACAGCCTGATCTCCCATCATCAGGGGACATGGACGAAGGCCAGTTACTGGTTAGTTACACAGGTAATAAGTGCTGCAAAGGAAAGAGTGGAGAGTTAGGAGCCTGTGTTCCTTAACTCTGGCAGCCACCAGGAAGCCTGCCCCTAGGCAATTATCTGCCTTCCCAGCTGGCAGCAGCTGGGTGTGGATCTTAGAACACAGGGAACCTTAGGCTGGCAGGTTTCAGTGACTCAAACTGTCTGTGAACTGGAGTGCAGGGTAGGAGGAACTATGGCAGCTGCACCCCCACCCCATTGGTTAGAGTCAGGCTCCTGGAGCTGTCTGTTGACGTGCGATCCCTTTCCCACTGGCACACCTTAGGACCCCTGGTGGCACTGCTCTGAGCCTGCCCCTGTGGCACCAGTGAGGTGAGGGCAGAGGCCCTAAGGGGACAGGGCCTGTTTATTCAGTGCTTTCTCAGCTGGCAGAGGAATCAGTTTATGGGTAATCTGGGTTTATTCTTTCCTTACGTTTATTGAGCACATACTTCTAGCCAGGCTCAGTCTTTTCCTCAGAGAACTCCTAGCAAAGTCTTGGTGTTTTTCTTCCTGGCCTCTTACCTGTTGACCCTACTGAGAGAGATTGGACAGGGATAAGGTATGAATTCAAGTTTGAAACAAACCCCTCATCACTCTGAGAGCTTTGGGGTTGCCAGGTGCTTGGTGACCCAGAAATAAGAAGTATCTGGGCCGTTAATTCCTAGATTTCTTTTTCAAAGACAGCTTTCTTGACCCGTCAAGCCTACCACTGTAACTGTCAGCAGGGCCAGTGGTCCCCCTTAAGCCCAGGCTCTTGTGACCCTAGTCCAGGTCTTTGTACCTTAGGGGGCCCTACACCTTGGAGTACCTTCCTCTAAATCCCCAGTATGTTCTGGCTGGGCATTCTAAACCCTAAGTGGAGTCCACCTAGCACCTTTGGTCTGCTCTCTATGCTGTACCCTGTGCAGGGCCACCTAGCTGCCCTACAGGTTGTCCCAGGGCCCAGTTCTTAGGAGGGTACCTTCCACTGGTGGCTACAATGTCTCTTTTGTAGGATCATGTGATCAGGCTACCAAAATAGTGCTGATACACTAATGTTGAGTGACTCAAGTTTTTATATAGAGTAGGAAGGAGATCACTCCAAAGTATTGCCTGGGACCCCACTCATCCCTAGGTGCAGCCCTGCCCAAGGGCTACCCATTGGACCCTCCCGCTCTGCTTAGCAGCTCTCAGCCTGGACCAGAAAAGAGAATAAGGGTTTATTGTTTGTCCCTGGGGCCTGAATGGCACTTTGTTTTGTGCATTCGGCTCCCCAGGCCAGTGACTCTCCCGCTGCTGCAGTTTAACAGTCTAGTCTCCTGTGAGAAATCTTTTCCTCCCTGGCTTCGCATTCTTACTGAATGTCCTGGGAGGATAGGGCTTTGAGCCAACTTGAAGTCTTATGTTGGTTGCTGCTAGATAGGAGCTAATAACTAAGGTGCTGAGAGGAGGTCTCTACAGAGAGACCTTAGCTATGGGAAAAGGAGAAGAGGGAAAAGCCCTTTAATGGAGGCCAGCTCTGGATTGGCAGGGAGGGAATATGGTGGGAATACAGAGAATTGGTGGGGAAACTCCCCACCCTCTGTGGCCCAGGTGAAAAATGTAAGCCTCTGTGTGTGCAAGGTCAAGAATGACAGAGGGGAGATACCATTGACTGCACAGAACCAGTTATATCCAGATATGTCTAATGTAACAAAAAAAATTACAGTGGAGGCAAAATTTATCAGCCCGCTTACGTACTAAGGTTACTTGCCTTTTCCACTGTGTTGACATCTGCACTGGTGGTGCAGAAGCAGTGATGGGCAAAACTGCGGGTGCCTCCAAAGGAATTAGGGAAGTGGCACCAGATTGTCAGGCGGTCACCACGCCCTTCACCTCCCCGCACTTACAGTCCAAAGAGGCAGCTTCACTTAAGATTTGGCCTTGATGAAGCAGTAAAAATGACTCATTTTCATAATGTCCTGTGCTTGTGTACATGTCTTTAATATGTTGTGTGATGAGGTGGGAAATAAACATTCCCAGTACCCAATTCCAGTGGTTGGCTGGAGGAAAAGCACTTCAGGTTGTTTGAGTTGCAAGCTGAACTAGCCAGTTTTTCTAGAAATGCTGTTTTAACTTGAAAGAACAACTGACAGGCAGCTGTGTCAGACTTGGGTGTCTGACAGACATTTTCTCAAAAATGAGGGGAAACTGGGATGGCACAGTGGGTTAAGCGCTCACTTTGCAGCTCTGGGGACCGAGGATCGAATCCCGGCCCTGTCCATGCAGACCCATATGCTGAACTGGGGAGTGCCCCCAGTTGGGATCTCACCGGGCTGAGACCCCGGCCCAGTTCTTGCCCTGTGCAGCCCCGCGCCCACATGTGGAATGAAACTATGTGGAAAAAGCAATGATTTGTAACTATGGAGACTGCTCTGGGCCCTCTCCCTTCTCCCTGTCTCTGTATCTCTCTCTCTGTCAAAAAACAATAGAAATAAATCTTTAAAAAAAAATAATGTAGTGAGCCTGCTGCTTCAAAGAAAACAACTAATATTATAGTATTTGTTGCCAATGGTAAAACAAGAGCTCTTCAGCACAAATTAGAATTTTGGAAAGCTTGTATCTATCCTCATGAGTTTGACAGCTTCTCAGTACTTAACCCTCTTAGTGCTACCTTCTGCCAGCGGTAAATGCAAAGGATAATTTAATAAAATGTATCACCTTAGGAAAAAAAACTATGAAGTTATTGTTTTAGATATCCATATGTGGTTTTTTTAGTTTTATATAAATGGAATTAGTTAATACTATTCTTTTACATCATCTGAAAAAGAAATGTAATTATTTCAGTCATACATCATACAAGAAAAAATATAATGTTATAGTGCTTTTAACTATATGAATGAGGGTACCACATCCCCAAAACCCAGCACTGAATTTGGGTTGCCTACTGAAAGCCTTCCCCTCTTTGCTAGAAGACTTTCTGACATCAAAGATTCTGACTGGTGGTCAAAAAACAAACACAAAAAACTTATTTGTATAAGAATTTTAACTTTCAATAAGCTTTAACATGTATTACTTTTTAAAATTTAATTTTATAACAGCTTTGAGATATAATTCACTACTATAAAATCCACCCTTTTAAAAAAGTGTATAATTCTGTGGTTTTAGTATATTCACACAATGTTGTGCAACCATCACCACTATAATTCCAGAACATTCTCATCATCCCAGGAGGAAACCATTTGGCCATTTACAGCAGTCACTTTCTATTATTCTTCCAGCCCAGCCCCTGGCAACCATTAATCTACTTTCAGTGTTTATGGGTTTGCTTATTCTAGGCATTTCATATAAATGTAATTATACAACATGTGGTCTTTTGTGTCCAGCTTTTTGCAATTAGGATGTTTTCAAGGTTCATCCACTTTGTAGCAAGTAATAGTTTTTTTTTTTTTTTTTTAAAGATTTATTTTATTGATTTTTGACAGCAAGAAACAGAGACAGAGAGATACAGAGAGAAGGGGGAGGGCCCAGAGCAGTCTCCATAGTTGACATTAGTTTTCCATATAGTTTCACTCCACAGGTGGGCACAGGGCTGCGCAGGGCAGGAACTGGGCCCGGAGCCTCCTGCATAGGCCCTGGCAAGAACTGAACTGGGGGCACTCCCCAGCTCAGCATGTGGGTCCGCATGAGCTGGGGCCGGGATTTGATCCTCGGTCCCCGGGGCTTCAAAGCCAGCGCTTAACCCACTGAGCCATCCCAGCTTTCCCAGTTCTTTTTTATTTTGTGGCTGAATAATTATATGGCTATACTGCATTTTACTTATCCATTCATCATTTGGATATTTGGGTTGTTTCCACTTTTTGGTTATTATGAACAGTGCTGCACATTTATATGTACATTTTTGTGTGGACATGTTTTCATTTGTTTTGTGTGTATATCTAGGCACTGAATCATATCATTTGAGGAACTTCAGTTTCAAAAGTGCTGATCCATTTAAATTTCCCACCAGTAGTGTAGGAGGGTTCCAGTTTCTCCACATCCTCACCAGCACTTGTTACTGCCTGTCCTTTTTGCCTATAGCTACCCTAGTGTGTGTGAAGTGGTATCTCATTGTGGTTTTGATT
Source organism: Craseonycteris thonglongyai (assembly GCA_004027555.1). Lineage (NCBI taxonomy): Eukaryota > Metazoa > Chordata > Mammalia > Chiroptera > Craseonycteridae > Craseonycteris > Craseonycteris thonglongyai. Next base: position 14,027 of record PVKE010018934.1, read on the forward strand.
TGCATTTCCCTAGTGACTAATAATGTTGAGCATCTTTTTATTGTTTATTGGCTATTTGTATGTCTTCTTTTGAAAAACTTCTATTCAAATCTCTTTCCTATTTTTAATTGTGTTGTTTGTGTTTTTGTGGTTAAATTGTAAGAGTTCTTTTTTTTTTTTAAAAGATTTATATATTGTTTTTGACAGAAAGAGAGAGAGAGAGAGATACAGTCAGAGACAGAGAGAAGGGGGAGGGCCCAGAACAGTCTCCATAGTTGCACATAATTGGTTTTTCCACATAGTTTCATTCCACAGGTGGGCGGGGCTGCACAGGGCAGGAACTGGGCCGGGGTCTCATCCCGGTGAGAACTGAACTGGGGGCACTCCCCAGTTCAGCATATGGGTCCGCATGGGCTGGGGTCGGGATTCAATCCTCGGTCCTTGGGGCTGCAAAGTGAGCACCTAACCCACTGAGCTATCCCGCTTCCCCGTAAAAGTTCTTCATAGGGGATATTTTATAAAAATTTTCTCCTATTCTGTGAGTTGTCTTTTTACTTTCTTGTGGTGTCTTTGGAAGCACAAAACTTTTTTATTTGGATGAAGCTAGTTTATATTTTCTTTTTTTTTTTTATTA
>PVKE010018934.1:14739-29114 GCA_004027555.1 Craseonycteris thonglongyai
AGTGCATATTTATTTCTATTTTACTTTTGACAGATAGAGAGAGAGACAGAGACAGAGACAGTTAGAGAACCGAACTGTGGGAACTCCCCAGTTCAGCATGTGGGTCCTGCCTGGGCCGGAGCCGGGATTCGATCCTCGGTCCTCGTGGCCTCAAAGCGAGCGCTCAACCCGCTGAGCCGTCCCGGCTTTCCCCTAGTTTATATTTTCTTTAGTTACTTGTAAGAAACTATTGCTTAATACAAGGCCACACATATTTACCTTTTACTCTAAGAGTTTTAAAGCTTTAGTCTTTGCATTTAAGTCTTTGATTAATTTTGAGTGGGGGAAGCCAGGATGGCTCAGTGGGTTAAGCTCTCACTTTGCAACCCCAGGGACCGAGGATCGAGTTCTGGCCCCGGCTCGTGCGGATCCATATGCTGAACTGGGGAGTGCCCCCAGTTGGATTCTCACCGGGATGAGACCCCGGCCCAGTTCCTGCCCTGTGCAGCCCCACCCACCTGTGAAATGAAACTATGTGGAAAAACCAATGATGTGCAACTATGGAGACTGTTCTGGGCCCTTCCCCTTCTCTCTGTCTCTGTATCTATTTCTATCTCTGTCAAAAACAATAAAAATAAATCTTTTTTTTTTGTTTTGTTTTTTTTTTTTTGTTTTGTTTTTTGTTTTTTGTTTTTATCTTTTCACATTTATAGAGAGAAATTATCTTTTTGTCTTCAGTGCATAGTTATCTCCACTCTACTTTTTGACAGATAGAGAGAGAGACAGAGACAGAGACAGCCAGAGAACCAAACTGTGGGAACTCCCCAGTTCAGCACGTGGGTCCTGCCCGGGCCGGAGCCGGGATTCGATCCTCGGTCCTCATGGCCTCAAAGCGAGCGCTCAACCCGCTGAGCCGTCCCGGCTTTCCCTAAAAATAAATCTTAAAAAACAATTTTTTTTTTTTGAGTGAATGTCTGTAAATGGTATGAGGTACACCTTTATTCTTTTACATGTGGATATCCAGTTCTAACGCCACATGTTGAATTGTCTTGGCACCCTGCTGAAGATCAATTGACTGCACATGTGAGGGTTTTCTGGACTCTCAATTCTATTCTGTTGATCTATATCTACCCATATCCAAGTACCACACTGTCTTCATTACAGTAGCTTTGTCATAAGTTTTGAAATTGTCAAGTATGCGTCTTTCAACTGCTTTCTTCTTTTTCAAGGTTATTTTGGCTGTTTTGGTTTCTTTGCATTCCCATATGAATTTAGGATCATCTTGTCAATTTCTGCAAATAAAGTAAGCTGCAATTTTTATGGGGATTGCATTGAATCTATAGATTAATTTGAGGAGTATTAATCTTAATATTAAGTCTCTGATCCATGAACATGAGGTATTTTTCTTTTTGTTTAGACCTTTAAATTTTTTCAGTGATATTTCATAGTTTTCAGTGTACCAGTCTTTTGCTAAATTTGTTTCTTGGTATTTTGTTTTTGATGCTTGTCTTGCTGTGTATTGATTTAACTTCGTTATTTGACCCTTCCTCCCCACTCTCTCCTTCTCAACTAGCCTGAGTTTCCATAGGGCCTGGCAGCACAGTGCACTGTAGTAAAGACTTTATAGGTTTGTTTGTTTGCTTGCTTAATTTTAAAGATTTATCTTATTGCTTTGAGAGAAGGTGAGGGAGAGAGAGTGAGAGCAAGAGAGAGGGGGAGGGCGGAGAGCCCAGAGCAGTCTCTATAGTTGTACATCATTAATTGTAACATAGTTTCATTCCACACAGGTGAATATGGGGCCTCGTGGAGCAGGAACTGAATTGGGGTCTCCCACATGGGAGGCGAGAACCTTTACTGCCGTCCGGCAGTTACCAGTTGCACCACAGTTCAGTGTATGGTTTGCATGGGCCAGGGTTGGGATGTGATCCCCGGACCTCACAGTTTCAAGCTAAGCACTCAACCTGCTGAGCTATCCTGGCATCCCCTGGTGATATTTTTGGTCCTGTCCAGTAACAATCTGTGAAATGCCCACTATAGGCAGAGCTGAGTAAGATGTGGGCCAGCTCTCAGGCAACTTCCAGTCTGTAGGAGGAGTAGAGATACCTGTTCTGAAGGTTACTGTTCTGCCTGATCTCCATGTGCTAGAAGTGGCTGGGGCCCATGAGAAGTGTCCCATGAGGTGTGGTATCAGTGCCACTAGAAATTGTCCCCAGTCCCCTTTGGTCCTAAGAAGGCTTAAGCAAAGGCTAACATCCTCTTCAACCTTCTCTCCTCTCAGGACACAGGATTCTGCTTCCTGGGACTGTTCCCACTCAAAGCTAGGTGATATGCTTCCTTGGTCTTGTCCCAGATACAGGGCACCATGGAGAGAAAGGTACTAGATTGCATAGCACTTCTGGGCTGGTAGGGTATGTCCAGGAGATTACAGGGAAAGGCCTGGATGTGCCCAACTATCTAATTGAGTCTATTTGACCATTAGTCTCTCCCCCTACTCTCATTTACTTTTTGTTAGGATCGTCTTGTTAATCTTGGGAGATTAACAAAAATTGGATAAACAGTAGAATGCTATATATTTCTCCTTCCTGTCTGCCCACCTCTCATGAGGGAGGTTCTATTTTTATGAGAAAAATTGGGAACAGTTGGAAATAGAAATTGGTTATTTATAATACTCAGATCTATTGAACCCTCAAAAATACTCCTGCGAGGTATGTGTTAATCCCCATTTTACAAGTGAAAAAATTGAGACTTGGAGGTTAAATGACTTGCCCAAGGTCACACATAGCAGAGCTAAGACCAAGCCCAGGTCTGTCTCACTTCAAAGCCCATTTCTTCTCTCATGCCCAGCTCATCCTGCATGAGAACCAAGTGTCACCAGCATATCTGGAGCACCTGGTGAAAGTGTTCCCATCCTTCCTGGTCTCGGCCGGTTCCTACCCAGCATTACTCAAACAGAGGGGTTTTGTCAAGTAGGCGTGCATTTTCCTTCTTAGACCTGTTACCTGGAGTAAACCTGTTTCCTGTACTCATGTCCTGAGGGTTTCACCTCTCCTCCATATGTGGGGATTAATGTTTCCATTTGGCTTGAGGTATATGAAAGCTATTTAAAAACAAAAACAAACAAAAACAAACAGACTAAGATCTCATGCTGTAGATATGTCCCTCAGACCATTCTTACCCCGTCCTTGCTCCCAGATGAGGGGAAGCTCATGTGCTGGATGTGGGAATCAGTGGCACCTCTCTGCCTCCAGTCAGGGAACAAGCACTGGTACCTGTCCCAATGCCAGGGGAGGATGAGGCTGATCCAGCTCAGGTGCCGCACCGCAGGCAGGCGGTTTCTGCTGGTTGTTCACCTCAGCATTGCAGCTGACCTGCTACTCTTACAGATCATCCTGGGCAGCACCTCCAGTGGGAGTATCAGTCTGGGCTCATCTTTGGGGATCTCCAGCTGCCTGCCTTTGCCAGGGTTTATTAGAGCTTAGCATGCTTTCTTGGTGGGCTGGAGGGGAAGCAGAAAAGATGGAGAACAGGCAGAATCACACTTACTTATGCCGGTGGGCATTCTGGATCAGAGAGGAGTGAGCAAGTTCCCTCCCACACTGAGTTTTTATTTAACTCATGGGTCTCCTGGAGATGTCTGTGCATTTAGACCCACCACTCCACCTGGATCAGGTGCCCGCATTTTATTGGCAGCTCAGCCCACCGACTTCTCTGAAAGCTGCCTGCCCTGTCAGGCAGTGAGCACTCTGAACCAGGGAGGCCCTCTTTGACTAATTAATCTCGGGTTCAGAAAACTAGGCAAAGAGATAGAACAGTGAGTTACTGACTGAGCTTCCTCCCAGAACCCTTGTTAGGGCTCAGCCTGGTTTGTGTTTTGTTTTGGGGATAGTGGGGTGGTACCCAGTGGGTGGAAACTCTATTCCTGTTCTTTTTTTTTTTTCTCCATAATACAAATTTTATTGGTTGTTTTGAGGATAAGTACATAGACATTTCAATTTGTACACAATTCTTAAAGTATGTACCAAAACCCTAAAAAGTCATGTAGTTGTGATTCTTTTCTAAAGTAATTACAGTAACTTTGCAGCTTAAAGTTTAGAGACTAATTTTGCTTAATAGACTATCAAGTACCGTTATCTTCAAATGTTGATACGCTATTATCTCAAAGCCCCACTAATTCACTATTTAATATCATATACAGTACATACTCCATTTTTTAATCTTTCACAGCATATTAACAAAATTACTAGGAAAACTGGACTAACACAACCAAAGATGTTAGAGAATGCACAGAATCTTGACAGGGAGAGCCAAGATCAAGGAGTGGTTTTGTTTAGGAAATAACTTTCCAGAAAACATGGGAATAGAAGTAATTTAAAATGTTCAAGACATAGCAAATGAATGACTTACTCCAAACTGCAGTGGTTTTTGGGGGTAACACCACATTATATGTGTTGATCTTGGTGAGTTTAATAGTATGTTTATCCATTTAAAAACCTTGCTAACAAATCATACCTGGCCAACGGCTCATAAGAGCCACTAAATAACATGTGCCCTTTGTGAGGCTCCCAGTCTCCTGGCCCCATAGGGAGAAAGGATCATGATATCACCAGTTCCCAGGGGCACATCCTGAGTCAGACCCAGGATTTAGCAGGAGGAGGAAAGCATCAGTCTCCTCATTTTTTTCTTTTTCTGTTGGATCCTCTGTTCTTTTTCTTAGGCTAGAAGCTCACTCTCCTGGTTGGCTCTCCCATCCCTGGCCCTGCTTTCTTTGTAAAATTCAAATATCACTGCCTTCTAATCGTTCTGCCAGAACCCATAGGCAGTGGCTTTTGACTGTCTCCTCCCAGCTCACCCCTGACCTGGTTTTGTTTTTCCCTCAGTGTTCAAGGTCTACCCCTGAGCCAGAGATTGGCTCACAAGCTGCCTCTGTCTGAGCTGTAGGGGAGAGGGCAGTTCTGGGAAGTCATTGACTGAGCCTTAACCTAGAACATTAATTATAAACAGGCAGCGGGCCCAGGTTTGGGTATTCCGGCACCAGGAATAGTGTGGCCTCCCTGTGGCTCCACAGACCAACATACACGGTAAGAGAACTGCTGTCCTGGCAGGGGTGTGCATGCACTGTGGTCATTGCTTTTTTTCCCTCTGGAACTTGGCAGCCTTCTAGTATCTGAGAAAGGAGAGGGCAGAGGGGTTCTGGGAATGGTCCTTAGAGACAAGAACCCAGGGAAGGGGCGGGCTAGATAATTGTTCACAGGCTGCTGGGGACAGTTCCGGTTAGGGGTGGGCAAGACAAAGGAGCCCAAGGTAGGCAAACCCTACTTGACAATGAAAATGGTTTGCCTGAGACCTTCAGGGCAGATGAAGATGGGCCATGGGTCCCAGGGCCCTGGGACAGAATGCCTTTGTGTGGTGGTGACAGGTGGGGGAAAGGTCATGTGGTTCCCTTGAGTAGGGTCTCTTTTGGAGATGGTGAAGCTGCCAGGGATCAGGGGAAGGATCTGCTCTGAGGATAGCACCAAGCCAGGGGCTGCCACATGCTGTGCTTCAGCTGCTTGGCCAACATGGGCCCTTATGAAATGCTCTGGAGCTGCAGAAATGGAAGGCTGGCTCTCCCTCAGGAATCTGGGAAATTGAAGGGCCAAGATCAGCTCTCTCCAAGATGTGAGTTGTGATTATATCCTAGACAATGGTGAAGGGAAAGCATGTAACTTACTACCCATCTTTTGAGAGACCAAATTTCTGGCATTTGAGCAGGATTTACTTCTTAGATCTGAAGTGAGAGAACTTCTTCCCTATGCTTAGAAGAAAACCTTTCCCTCAGTTCAGGGGGAGGAGGAACTGATAAGGGCCTTAAATGGCTTTGGTTCTTATCTTCAACTGCAAACAGGCCAGACTCTCCTCCAGGTCATGGGGTAGGAATTCAAGAAAAAGGACTAAACTGGTTCTGTGTGTGTGGTTCGAGGGACAGGCGAGAGTGAGGGACATACATTTTCCTCTGCTTTGTTCCAAATGTCCTGAAATCAGAACTTGGTAAGGAATGTGGGAAAGCCAGGAAAGCTTAGCAGGTTAAGTGCTCTCTTTGCAGCCCTGGGGACTGAGGATCAAATCCTAGCCCCGGCCTGTGTAGACCCATATGCTCAACTGGGGTGTGCTTCCCATGTGGGAGGTCCCCAGTTCAGCCCCTGGCTTTAGGGAGCGTGCCTTGCATGCGGGAGGCCCCCAGCCCAGTTCCTACCTTGTATGGCCCCTGCCCACCTGTGTGGAACAAAACCATGTTGAAAACTGATGATGTACAACTCTGGAGACTGCTCTGGGACCTCCCCTCTTCTCTCCGTCTGTCAAAAAAACAATAGCATAAATCTTAAGAAAAAAAAAAAAAGTTGGTTAAGAATGTACCTTATCTCCATGGTGTTCTTGACCAGGGATGGAGGGGTTTGGCTCCATAACTTTGTTCTCTGTCACATCTCTAAGGGATACCTGTCATCAGGAGGGAGTTTGAGATACAGAGATATTCAACACTTATTAATCTGGATGGATCTGGAATGATGTTATTTGTGTACTTGGTCTCCTCCTGACAAGAATGAAATGTTAGTTTTGTGAGGGCAGGGATCTCTTCCCTCATGTTCAACTGTATCTCCAGTGCCTAGCAGTACCTGGTGCATTGCAAAGTCTCAATCAATTTGAATGGATGAATGAATGGATGGATGGATGCTTTTTCTTTGCTTATCACTTCACTAAACCTTTCTTTTTCATCTTCTATTAGTTTCATACCAGACTTGTCACCTGATCAGCATCCACTTGATGCCACCTGACCCTGAACCTGTACTAGTCAGACTAGACCAGCTGCAGGGAGAGGATGGTCAGCCCTTGCTGTTTCCTCTCATGTCCATCTATTCACTGAGCAGATGCTGACACCCACGTGCCAGATGCTACAACCCTTGGGGGCCTCTTGAGTGGATCCTTCCTCTGAGGCCAGGTCAAGTTCCCTTTCAAGGCTTCTCCTGTCCTCCATGGAGGGTAGTTCCTACTTGGCCTCACCTGACCAGCAGCCCATCATGGACCCTGGCTGCTTTTCCCTTTATTCTTCCAAAGCTCTAGCTCCTGGGATGTTGACAAAGGAAAACAGCTGCTTGAAAGTATGACAAATTCAGGAGGTGGTGCTGGGTATGAGGGAGTAGAGGTGGGGCTGGAAAGACCCGTTTTTCTTATCTGTAATATGAAGATAATCCTGCCCTTCCCACTGGTCAAGGTTGCCATTAGTAGCAAATGAGAGTGTCTATTAAAGGACCTTATAAACTGCAGAGAGCCCTAAGAATATTGTTAAATATAATTATAGTATTCAAGGTACAACTCAATGAAACTGTCATGGGGAAGCCGGGATGGCTCAGTGGGTTAAGCGCTCACTATGCAGTGCCGGGGACAGATCGAATCCCGGCCCCGGCCCGTGCGGAACCATATGCTGAACTGGGAGCTCTCCCAGTTCAGTTCTCTCTCTGTCTCTGTATCTCTCTCTCTCTCTCTCTCTCTCTCTGTCAAAAATAAATAAATAAAAAGAAAAGAAAGAAACTGTCATGTGGAATAATACGCACCTCACAAGTGCTGGGGGGATGACCTGGGTGGTGCCTTGTCCAGGGCCTGGCACTGAACAAACACTTATAGCTATTATTAATTATTATTTTTGTAATTATTATAAGACTTACTTCTTCCTTCCAGTGAGGAGGTGGGTGACACTGAGAAGGCATCATGGTGTAGGTACCCTTGGGGTTGGGACTAAGAAGATGGGAAAGGCAGTTTATTGCCTGAGACTTTCATAATTCACTTATTACCTTGGTCCAAATCCATTTTTTCTGTAAGGTCTAAAGTTCTCAGCTGGGCTGTGTCTCCCTCCCCACGGAATTTTCAGCAATCTCTCACTGTCGAGAAACTATTCTGTTCAAATGAGCACAGCCCCTGCTCCTGGTGAGCAGAAAAATGAGTCTTGGCAAGTCGGAACTTGCTCAGTAGGTGACAGGGTAGTTGCCAGAGGTCCTGGCAGGTCATCCCGTTCCTCTGCCGTCCTGGGCATGCACTTCAGGGCAAAGGCCAGTGTGAGTCTGTGAGCCTCTGATCATTTCTGCAGCTTTCCAGCACAACCCTGGGGAAGTTTCTGCCCTATCCAGCTGGGTGCTCAGTCGGGCTCCCACCACCAATGGGCATCATGACTGTGATTGAGGAAGGGCTGTGGTAGATAGGAGACAAGATGGGGGTGTGACTGTGTTCCAGGTGGAGGGGCAGGACACTCTTTACTGGGTGATCAAAGGTCTGGGAGGGGCAGGGGCAAGCTAGATGGTTGAGGAGGAATAGTTGGAGGTTGGCAGGCAGGGAAGAGGGTATTAACTAGTAACCTGGATTGGCTGATAGACCTTAAACTTACCCATAGGCAGTTTCTGGGAAGTAGGACAGTGGCTAAGGCCCAATTCAGGACCATAGGCCAACCAGACTGAGTATGAGTATCTTTGAGCTTTGAGACTGTGGCCAAGCTATTTATCCCGATCTTCTGTGTCCTCCCTGTGGCCCTAATGCCTGCCTCACAAAGTCTCTGATTAAATGAGATAATGTGAAGTGCTCAATGCAGTGGCTGGCACTCAGTAGCAAGCTCACGCAAATGGTATTCATGGTTTTAACACTGCTGTGTGGCTGTGGTCATTGGGATGAAAACCAGTATTAGTGGATGCCCAGGACGCCATCTCTGGCCAAGGTTTTATGCTTGAATTATAAAGCAGAGGGTGAAAGGTCAGGTCAAGGAGATGCAAAGGTACATTTACAGGGGGTCAAGAATAGGAAGAGAAAGCAGTGGCAACCATAGTAAAGGTCACGTCCTGTCTGGGTTGCTGTTTATTCTTCCTTTCAGGAATTGAAGCTCTTTGCCACTGAATTCCCCCACCATCTTCTGGGCTCATGAACTCAGGATTTTGGTGATCAGTTTTCACACTGAGCAAGGTCCCACAGTACCTTCCTCTGTGGGGATGTTTGGGGTGTGGGTGTCTAGCAGAATAGCAGTAAAGTCTGGCCAGGAATATTGAAGGTCACACATCAGTTCTGAAAAACTGAAGCAGCCAGTGTAATTCAGATACCCAACCAGGGAAGTTGAGGCACCCAGGGCGGAGCAACCGTGGGAAGCCATTACTACCACTAGGCTTGAAAGTGTGGAGAGCGTTTTTTTCCAGACTCCAGAGGTTTGACCGGATGGAGACAGGGACTGTCATAGTGATAGGATGCAACCCCTGCCAAGACTGTGGCACCAAAGCCAATGGAGAGTGGGACAGATACATCCCATGTTGTCTCTCCCCACCCTCTTCTCTCCTGTCCAAGCCTCTCATTGGCTGAACCTGGGGGAAGCCAGCTAGCAAGGGAGCACAAGTACCTCTCTCCACAGGGGTAAGCTTCCCTGGACACAGCAGAGATGGGGAATACAAGGAGGTAAGCAGAGGGTAACCAACTACGAAGCCTCTCCTAAAGGCTTAACCCTGGTGGAAACATTGACTCAGCAGGTATGACAAGTCAGGGTTCAAGAGCTATGGTCTGCTGAGGATCACGGGGGTGGGTCTGCCTCCAAATCAATATTAGTCACCAGTTTCAAATTGGCTAGTCTAGGGCAGTTAGGAAAGATAATGAAGTGAAAGGCATACAGATTGGAAAGGAAGAAGTAAAAGTATCTTTATTTCCAGCTGACATAATACTGTGTAGGAAAACCTAAGGAATCCACTAAAAATCTATTAGAACTAATAAATGAATTCAACAAGGTTACAGGACACAAGATCAATATACAAAAATCTATTGTATTTTTATACTGAGCAAACTGAAAATGAAGAAAACAGTTATATTTACAATAGCATCAAAAATAATAAAATATGAGATGCCACAATAACTCAGCAGGTTGAGAGCTTGCATTGCAACCACAAGGTCCAGAGATCAAATCTCAGCCCCACCTGTACAAACCCATATGCTGAGCTGCAGCACAACTGGTAACCGCTAGGGTGAGGTGAAGGTTCTTGCCTCCCATGCAGAAGGTCCCTGGTTTGGTTCCTGCCCTGCACAGCCCCACATCTGCCTGTGTGGAATGAAACTATGTCACGGCTACTGATGTGCAGCAATGGAGGCTGCTCTGGGTCCTCTCCTCTTCTTTCTCACCTCTGTCAAACAGTAAAATAAATCTTTAAAAAATAAAAATAAAATGAAATACTTAGGAATAAATTTAACAAAGAAAGTATAAAATGTATGCTCTGAAAATTATAAAACATTGAAAAAATTGGGAAGACCTAAATAAATGTAATCCCCTTTTATTTTTGTGGATCAGAAGACTTATTAATTTTGTTAAAATGTCACTACTCCCCAAATTGATATACAGATTTGATGCAATTCCTATCAGAATCCCAGCTGCCTTTATTTCCAGAAATTGACAAGATAATTTTAAAGTGTACATGGAAATGCAAGGTAACTAGAACAGCCAAAAAAATCTTGAAAAAGTACATGGTTGGAGGACTCACACTTCCCCATATCAAACCTTATGACAAATCTAGAGTAATCAAGACAGCATGGCACTGGCATAAGGACAGATATCTATCAGTGGACTAGAACTGAGAGTCCAGAAAGAAACCCTCACATTCACAGTCGATTGATTTTTGACAAGGGTGCCAAGACAGTGTGATGGGGGAAACAATAGTCTTTTCAACAAATGGTTCTGGAACAACTGGATATCCTCATGCAAAAGAATGAAGTTGGACCTGACCTCTTGCCACAGGCACAAATCAAAATGGATCAACAACCCAAACTTAGGAGCTAAAACTAAAACTTTCAGAAGAAAATATAGTCATAAATCTTTGTGATGTTGATTAGGCAGTGGTTTCTTAGGTACAACAGCAAAAGCACAAGCAATAAAATTTTAAATCAGATAAATTGGACTTCATCAATATAAAAACTTTTGTGCAACAAAGGGAAGTGAAAAGGCAACCCAAAGAATGGGAGAAAAGTTTTGCAAATCATATATTTGGTAGGGAACTTGTGTCTAGAATATGTAAAGAACTCTGACAAGTCACCAATAGAACGACAAATAATCTAATATAAAAATGGGCAAAGAATCTGAATAGACAGTTCTCCAAAGAGGATATGTCAGATGATCAGTAAGCACATGAAAATATGTCAGTGTCATTAGCCATCAGAGAAATGTAAATCAACACTACAATGAGATCCCACTTCATACCCACTAGGATGGCTAATCAAAAAGTGTTGGTGAGGATGTGGAGTAAATTAGAATGTCATACCCAGCTGGTGGGACATATAAGGAACAGCTCTTTGGAAAACAGGCAGTTCCTCTAACAGTTAAACATAGTTATCATATGATCCAGCAATTCCACTCCTCAAAAAGAATACATACACGAGAGAAATGAAAACACGTGTCCACCCAATGACTTGTATACAAGTATTCATAGCATTGTTCACAACTGTCAAAAAGGAGTGTTGATGTAAGAAATGGCCAAACCTGTAGAAAACTTTTTTTATTTTTTTTATTTTATTGTTTTTGAGAGAGAGAGATGTAGAGAACTTTTATAAGAGTTTATTTGAGTCAAACTGAGGACATGCAGAGGAGCAAGATCTCAAAGCCTCCGGAGAATAACAGTTCTGCACCTTCTTTTGTGCATTTGAGATCCAGGAGGGAATGAGAGGAAGGTGGGAGAAAGCAAGGTGGGGTTGGATTACAGGACAGTTAACAAGACTGTGTGCTTTTTTGAGGGTTAACATCCCCTTCCAGGGGTGTCACTTCAGGTCTTTCAAAGGTGTGTTGACCTGGATGCACAAGAACAATGGACAGGGCTGGCTTAAGACAGAGCTAAACCTTTCACTAAAGAAAGTTGTCTGCCTGGGGCATGACCTACCCAGTTAGGAATTCATGATCAGATCACCCCGGGAGGTGACTTTCCATGGAACCCCTTTTTTGTGTGCACACTACTTAGGGCTGAGGGAGCTGAGGGAGTGGGGGTCTGGGAGGGGTAACAGCTAAAGGGTATGGACGTGTTCTGTGATTGTGGTGATGGGTGCCTAACTGTGGCTATGCGAAAGGCCATTAAATTGTACTTTAAATGTGTGAACTGTATGATATGTGATTATATCTCAACAAAGCTGTTTAAAGGAAACCACAAGCACCTGGCTCCCAGGTGCAGTAATTCAGTAAACTGAAAGACTAGGAAGGAATTCCAGAGGAGACTTCCGTAGTGTTTTGTAACTGCCCTGACTCCTGGCTGGCAGAGGTGCCGCTTGCCACTGAGCACCCTCAGCCTCTTTTTCTGGGTCTCAGAGCATGGGAAGACCCCAGCTCAGGTAGAAGACCCAGTTATATTTTGGTTCAGTGAAACATTTCTAGAACCGTAGTGCGAACCAGGCACCGAGCTAGGCGCTCTCGTGAAAAGATGCCCTGGAGTTGGACGGCTTGGTGATGCTTGAGTTGGCTGCTCCCTGTGGGTCCTTCTGAGCCTTATTTTTTTCATCAGTAAAATGAGGGTTGATCCCCATGGGATTGTGGTGAGAAGTGAACTAGAAGATGCCTGGCATATAGTAGGCAGTGCTCCTGGAACAAGTTCAAAGATGAGTTAGATCTGCCCCCAAAGAGTCCCTGGTCCAGCCCTCAACCAACACTCACTAACCAGGGTCCAGTGAGAAGCCAGTGGGAAGAGGACACCAGTCAGGACAGGGAACCAAGGAACTAGGAGGGAAGGCTTCCTGACAAGGGCGTGGAGGAGTGTGTGTGGGGGGATCCCCTTTTCATATATGTTGTCCATTTATTGAACAGTTCAGTACATGATGCAAATTTCAAAGGGCAGACAATGAAAGATAAACCTGTTCCACACCTCTCTTCCCCAGAGACAGCCACTGTTACCATGTTGAGTCTCATTTTAGAAATACTGTAAATATCAACTATGACTTAAAAACATACAAGGTTCTATCTGGAAAGTATCCAGCCATGTAATATGAAAAATGGAGGCATTTATGGTGGTTTCTTTTCCAGACAGTTGTCATATATGTAGTCATGGAGTGTAGATTATAGCACGGGGACTATAGTCAGTGGTATTGTAACAGCTATGTAAGGTATCAAATGGAAAATAGACCTGTTGGGGTTATCACTATATAAGGTCTGTAAATGTCTAAGCATGGTGTTCTCTTATACACATGAAACTAATATAAAAAAAGAAAAGAAAAGAAAAGCAACATTCTAGGCAGGTGCGTCTGTATAGGGCCCCTCCCAGGGGGAGGGTTTTATTGTCTCCCTTCTGCTGGCCATGGGATCAAGGAGCTTGTCCCCAGTGCCTCAGGTGTCATTCATTCTGTGCTTTCCTGTCTCACTGTCAGGTTCAGCCAGAGGTCATTTTCACTGTGGGTCCCCTCAGTGGGAATTCTGGCTCCACTTTCCTTCAGGTCCCCTGAGGAAAGTATGTCCATGAAATGATTCTTGGGAGTCCCTTGCCTCACTTTTTGCCCTTTCTGCTGGATGCACTTTCTGGGGATCCCCTCTGCCTTCCTGCTGTTGTCTTTCTGGCCAGTTTGCTGCCTTGTTTTGGTGGATCTCATCCACCCTAGAGTCCCAGGAAGGGCCAGGGAGGTCAGTTGTTGCAACCTTGTCCTCTGTCTTCATTGTACCTTCTTAGGTAATTGATAGTTTGACTGCAGGTTGGAAATAATATTTTCCTTACAATTTTGCTTTGTACTTTTCTAGCTTCCCAAGCTGCTGTTCGGAAACCTGAACCCTTGATGATTTCTGATTCTTTGGGAGCTTATCCCCCCCACCCCCTCCATTTCTGAATGCCTGCAAGATTTGGAATTTCAGGACATGCCTGGCATGGATCTTCATCTGCCTTGTTGGCTCAGTGTGTCCTTCCGTGTGGAAACATGTCCTCTGTCCTGGGAGTTTCTTGAATTATGTCATTTCTTACTCTTTGTTTTTCACGGTTCTCTCCTTCTGAGACTATTCTTATTTAGCTCTTGGATCTCTTGAATTTGTCCTCTGATACTTCTCTCTTTTTTTTGCCTGTTATTCTTTTTTTATTTATTTTTCTTTTCTTGTTTGCTTCAATTTCTAGGAAATTTCCTTTACTCTATCTATCTTTCTTTTTTTTTTTTAAGATTTATTTTTATTGTTTGTTTTTTTTTTAAGATTTATTTATTGTTTTTGACAGAGAGATACAGTCAGAGACAGAGAGAAGGGGGAGGGCCCAGAACAGTCTCCATAGTTGCACATAATTGGTTTTTCCACATAGTTTCATTCCACAGGTGGGTGGGGCTGCACAGGGCAGGAACTGGGCCCGGGTCTCATTCTGGTGAGAACTGAACTGGGGGCACTCCCCAGTCCAGCATATAGATCCGCGCGGGCC
>PVKE010018935.1:0-29027 GCA_004027555.1 Craseonycteris thonglongyai
CAGTGCATAGTTATTTCTATTTTACTTTTTGACAGATAGAGAGAGAGACAGAGACAGAGACAGTTAGAGAACCAAACTGTGGGAACTCCGCAGTTCAGCACGTGGGTCCTGCCTGGGCCGGAGCCGGGATTCGATCCTCGGTCCTCATGGCCTCAAAGCGAGCGCTCAACCCGCTGAGCCGTCCCGGCTTTCCCCGCATCTGTATTCTTGTTAATTATATATTTATTTTGAAAAGCATAAATTAAAGGACAAATATTTCCTATTACTAATATTTTGTAAATAGGAACTACCTACCTACTCCCCACATTCATAAACACTGGAGACATTAAGAAAAAGATACTTTTTTGTGGTTTGGCAACCAAATTACACCTCCTGGAAGCCAACTAAATCTGTCTTCCTAAGCTGAATAGTAGACAATAATCTCTGGAGTTATAGAGGAAGGTCCTCCAGCTGTAAATATATTGAAAAATTGTGGGTACAAGGAAGATTTTGTCTTATGCATTTTTAATAACAAATAGAAAAGTCCTGACAATGGATACAAGGAACAGAGATTACGTACTAAGAAACTTAGCTATTTCAAAGCTAGGCTAATACAAGTATGATTGTTATTATTCATTGCAAGGGTCCAATTAGAATAATGAAAATTTGGAAGTTGTACAGAGAAAGATACTTGAATTTGACATTTAAGTTCAAATTGTAAAATTTTGGATGATGATTTGTAACTGCATTTCTAGTTTCTTTATATATATATATATATATATACATATACATATACATATATATATATATGTTTCTTTGAAAAAGATGTTCTGCTAGATTCCTCTCCTGTTATGCTAACCAATGACTTTCTATGCACTTCGAAGATAAGGCAATTAATTCAATATCAGTAATAGGAATTGTTCAAATGTCTGCGTTATTAACACATACTCAAACATTGTTGACCTTATTAAAATAAGGTGTATGTTGTTCTTCTAGAATTGGAAGGCATTGCCTTATGGATTCTCTATACTTCTCAGATAATAAAACTAAGGCTCAGAAAGGTAAAATCCTTGCACAACATTAGCCTTCTTTGTACAGAATGAAAAGGAACTATAAGAATATGCATAATGCATACTAGTTAGGAAAGGAATAGGAGGTACAAAAACTGTTGATGTGCTGAGGATTTTTATGTTCATTGAATTCTTATGACAACCTAATTCTAGAATAATGATTGTCACTTTAAAGACACAGAAACTGAGGGTCAGTAGGGTTAATGAACTCTTTTACACAACAACTAAGTATCAGGGCAAATTTTGAACACAATTTTGTCTCACTACGTACTCCCCCCCCTCCACTATAATATGTTGTCTCTTTAACCATCTCAAGAAAAACAAGTTCAGATCTTTTTCTAACTTGTTTTTTTCTTTTTCATTCAAAATCTATGACAGCTTTACTGATGCACTTGTCCCAATGTTTGTTAGGGCCTTTTACATGTTCAAGGAGTCACTGCCCTCTACTGCGCATTAAAGAAACTCAAATATGTGGGAAACTAGTTATTCTCATAAACTAGAAATTCAACACCCAGACTAAGAAAAATTTCCATTGGAAAATAAGTTTCAAGACTCAGTAATCTATAAAGGTTAAAAAATAAAATCTGCCTCAACAATCTTCTTACTGATCTCAAGACATATGTGAAAAAAGGTGGCCATTAGTAAAGCATAGTGGTAACCTAAAATTTATCTTTTGAAACAAGACCACTGATAATGTTATTGCTACTACTTATTTCTTTCATTAGTATGAAATGCATGGCTATGTGAACAGTAACAGAATCTGAGGTAGGGCTCACAGGTAACAGATGACTGAGCAGAGCAAAAGCTTCCAAACATAGTCTTCTTTAGGAATCTTCTCAGATAATGTCCCTTGTCCATCAGCATCTTGTTAGCACAATGTTTTCACTATAATGGTAAGTGTATATGAAGAAAAAGTAGAAAATATTCCCTTTTCAGTCAGACGTGCATCATTTATCTATAGAGTACTGACTAGCTACCATGCCCAGAGCCAAGTCAGAACACACAAAGAAGAATTAGGCAAGGTTGCTACACTCAAGTAGCATACAGTTGAGTGGTCTTTGTGCTTTTTTTTTCTTATCCACATTTCAATGGTTGAATTAGAGTCTCCATGATGGATAAGAGTAGTTAATTCTGTGGGAAAAAAATGGCAGCATGGGAATTCAAAGTCAGGCACAGAGGACACATGAACTCATCAAAATAAAATTTCTAGCTCCAGCACATGGATATAACAAGAATCACACACTAATAGCTAAGAACACATTCCACAACAAACATTAAGTTGCCTGCTAGATGGTGTATGCTGGAGAACAGAGTTCAAAGGAAGACTTTTAATCTCAAAACATGTTTGTACAGAGACTGTTCCAGACAGGTAAACATTCCAAGGTTTTTGTCCCTTTACTGATCAGCAGCTTTAATTATATTGTGAGACAATTTGCATGGTGGTTTTCATGAAAAGATCTGGGTTATAAAATGAGGTATCACTTCAAGATTGATTCGACTCTCTTCTCTGCCTGTACCCTATAAGTTCTGACTTCAGCCCACAAACTATCTTCACCCACATGTCACATTTCTCCATCACTGTGAAACAGAATATCTGAGTGCATGAATGTCAAAACAATGTGCTAATGTTAAATCCAGCTACCCAAGTTTGCTCTGAGCACAGCAATTGCAAAATCTGATCTATTTTATCGCTCTGTCTTTGTGCTGAATTTAGCAGCTTTATAATTCCACACCTCTGTCAATGAAACCCTCATTATGCAGGCTTTTAGACATTTTACTTGGGGAAAGAATAAATAACATACTTAGTACTAATGAGGTGAGATACTGGTTTTCATTTGAGTTACTGTTTAATGATTGTGATATCTCCAGAGTTTTGAGCTTTAGGGGCTTGCTTTGATTGATGAAGTTTTTCAGCAAGCAGCTATTGCAGACAACTAGTTACTTGCAGAGTGTAGTTTGTCATATGTTCTGGATGTATGGCTTCAGAATTATAGCAAAATAGAGCACCTCTCTTTCACTCATCATGGTTGCTATACAGGTTAATAACGCTACTCATTTTGTTTATATTTCAGTGTAAATCTTTAACATGGAGTGTTCACTAACCACATAAATTTAATAAGATTTTTCTGTATTTTTCTACTCTTTCCATTTGCTATACAATGCTTGTAAAATGTCAAAAATTTAAAGTACTTTCTCTGATCCTAATTTATTGTCATTCTTCCTGCTTCAATGTGTCTTTCAAAAATTACTTACTTAAGCAAATATTCAGTGCCATCTTGAAATATAAGATTAAATCTTCATACTTACTCCAAACTAAGCATGACTGATAGCACCAAAGTTTTGGCCTCTAAATGAGGAAGGGTTGGGAGCTATAGAATAAGTACAAAATTAACTTCAGGACAAGTCAAGTGCAAAAGCAATATGAAAATAATAGAGGCTTCATGATCAAGTTGTGTTGGATTTGAATCCCAGCTGTGCCACTTAGTCAGTAAGCTTGTGCTAGTTAAATAATTTGACATTTAGGTACTTTATCAATTAATAAAATTTAAAAATATCAACCTCATTTAATCCTGAGGATTGATTAAATAATGAATGTAGAATTCCATTGTATGGAGGACTGGTACACATCATGTATTCAATACATTTTCTTCATATTATTATTTTTTTAAATATTCAAGTAAAAATTATGGACATTGAGTAAAAATCCTTACATGTTACTTACCATTGATTCTAATTTATTGTAGGAATTACTTCCCCAAAATGCTAACCACAGCTTGATTGAAAGAGTATTTGGGAAATGAGATAATATTGTTTACATAAGTATACCCCACGGTAAGTCACTGGAGATTCAAATGTTGAATGTCTTTGTGGCATTTGAAACAGAAGAACAAGCAGCAAAAGCTATTGAGGTAGGTCCAGAACCTAAAAAGAAAAAGCAAAGAAAATCAGCCAAGTATTTTAAATTGGCAACATTTTTTTTTGCTGATTTCATTTCAGTTTCTTAACATGTTCATATTATTATTATTATTATTATTATTATTATTATTAAAACACCTACATGCTATAGCTGTGTTCACAAGGAGATCAAGAAGAGCAGCTTTTCTCTCTGTGTTTAATCCATAAACTTTGAAAGCAAAGGCTACTTCTCATTCACACTCAAACCATTAGTACGTCTATGGGATGTTAAACAGTTGCCAAATTATTCCCCTACAAGAAGTAAAAGGAGAGACAACCCTGACCAAGCTAGAAAGGTGGTGCCTTGCAACATGTGATGTCAAATCATAACTTCAAATTTTTTCTATATAAACACATGGACCACAATAACATATCATAAAACATATTCTAATTTAATTTTAAATTTGGCATTAGAAACTATTATTCTGGAGTGTAATAAGAATTTTCACCAAGAAAAAAGTTTCTTGATTTGGGGCTGATTTTGAGAAATACCCAAGCACAGTTTATACTTTATAGTTTATAGACTTCACATATGTTCATTAAATTCCATGTTTCGGGCATTGTGCTGGAGCCTGGTATACCACACGACATGAGTCAAACACAGTGCTGCTTTTAGACATAGATAGGTCCAATAAGCTTGTGGCCTATTTAACACTGTCATAACCCAGGCATGGGGTGTAGAAGTGAAGCAAACGTGTAAGCACAAAAATTGAGAGCAGGTTGGAAGGAGTGTGATAGGAAGAGTGGAACTGAGTGAAGAAGAAGAAACATCAAAGGTTTGAGGCTTCCTAAAACTTTCACTGAAAAAGAATTCCAGATGTCACTTACCTTCCATAAATAAATGTTTATAGATGACTTTTAAATTAATAGCTCCAAGGAAATGCCATGGTTAAGGTTTATGTTCTAAAATACACATTAAATTTCTGCATTCAAATAAAAATTAGAGATTTGAAGTTGTGAGAGTCTGTTTTTATGTATTTATAATGTTTTGGTATATAGTAATCATACTCTGCAGTATATGGGTTAAAAACTTTTGTAAAGGGAGAATTAAATAAGAATTTGGGTACACAAACTGTAATTACAAAGGATTAGGTATATATTGAATTTGAACACTATGGAGAATTATTTTCATTTATGCTTGCAATGCTGCTGCAATTTATTGCCATTATTACCAACATGGTTGGAAATCATAAGATAGAAATGTAGATTGAAGCACACTTAATTTTTTTCCAAGCCAAGGGCAATAATTGCCAATTCTTACTTAAAGAAATAGCAAAAATTATTTGAAAGAGATTACTCATGTTTCATCGGAATGTTATTATGCTTAAAAAAATACAACATGGAAATTTACTCACTTTATGAAATCCATTTCCTTTCCCTACAATATTATAGAATAGTGTAGACAGAATCTGGGTTCCTTTAATAAAATATTATGTGTGTATCTATAAAAGCAGGGAAAAGCATGGAAATCAATTTCTGAGAATTAATTTCTTTCAACCCTTTTAGCTTTCATGCATTGGGCCTTTATGAGCCATCTTTCTGCCTCTGCCTAAGGCAGGGTCATAGGGAGATGGTCACACTCATACTGAGAATAGCAGTGCTGCTGTTAGGGATAATATTTTTTCATTTCATAAATAAATCTTGAAATATGTAGCTACTTATTTTCTTGTGTGTCTGGATTCTCAACCTGCTGGCCATTTCTTTTATGCCTACAATTATCCAACTTTTATCCTTTTTACAAGTAGTGCATACTGAGACTTACTTATATATGCCCACATTTGAATCCATGTCTTCTGAGATACATGTTTTCTTATCTATCCAATTTTGTTTCCTCTGATTCTCTGAATACCTGGGCAGAGTTAAATTTTCTTTTGAAAGAAATACTGAGTTGCATATGGAAATCTGTAGACAAATGGAGTGGCATACTATAAATGGTGAGGAAAGTAACAGATTTGATGAGAGTCAGTAGAAACATTGAAAATATACGAGGTACACCATTAATGCATTTCCACAAGTCAATGTGCTGTATTATGATAAAGTGGACAGAGCACTACATACTCTACTTCAGTTTAAAAATTTAATTTGCCTAGAACACACAACTTGTCCCAAGTGAACTATGAGAGAATAAAAGAAAGGAGGACAGAGATAGGAAAGACCCCTTTTTATCATAACTGCAGTAAACAGGGGTATCAGATCATTGACACCATAGGAATTTCATCTTCTCACAATTTTCCAACTTGAGTGTCAATGCTATTTATAAGTATCTTCCACTTTTAGTTCCAGAAGGAAATATTTACAGTGGACATTCATTTCATGCAGACTTTTGGGTTTAAGTAAGGTGTCTTTATAGTAAATGCTTCTAAAAGTTGTATGTAAATTTCTGTTCAGTTTTTATCTTATTAACATATACAAGTAGGCTCAATTCTAGCTTGAATTTCAAGAGTTTACTTTGAGCTCAATTGATAAATAGTATCTGTCATTCTATGCTATTTTGTTCTTCCCATTGGCTTGGTCCATCAATCATGATAGTCTAACTTTTCTTTTGGTGTGTGAAGATAGAGTAAGGAGGAGGATTATTAGCCCTGGGTCTGTAGTCATAACTGGCAGGAGGTGAGACTGAAGTTGAAATGAAGTAGTCCTACTCTAGACAACATCAGTTGCTAAGCATCAGTCATAAATAAGATCCACTGGAAATTGTCAATGTTTAAATATTAACATGACAAAGTCCAAATGCTAGTAGACACAGGGATCAGGGTAAAAAAAATCCAATTTGTTGTTACTGAACCAAGAGTTAATACTGGGTAAAACGGTTTCAAATCATGAGTAAAATGAGACTAGATACAAAAGGTTCCTAGGCGACTGACCCTAACACTTGTGAGTATTAATAATTTATCTTTAAGTAGCAGGAAGTACATGGGCCACAGATGCAAAATTATTAAGACAAAGTGAACATATCTACTGGGCATATGTTGATACTCCTGACATCTCTTAGCAGCTTAAATCATTAAGTTCTTTTTTCCATCCATAATCAACACAGAATTAAAAACTAAAAGAATTATTGGAATGATCTAACTTTGATTATATTGGGATGAAGGTAATTAGCAAAAACAAACAAACAAACAAACAAACAATGATGATGTTGATTTTTAAGAAAATCTATGAAAGTCAAATTCCCTGGATGTACATTAGATTTACCTGAAAAGTTTCTGTTGTTGTTTGTGGGTGATAGTGTGTTTTAGTTTGATTTGGTTTGGTTTTTGAATAACTTAACGCCTTGACTATATTCAAATCAACTTAACAGAATATTTGGAGGTTGGTCTCAGACATCAATATACATTTAAAAGCTTTCTAGGTGATGTAAATTCACAGGTAAAGTTGAGAACTAGCTTAATTCTATCAGTCTGGAAAGTCAAGTTCTGCCTTTAAGGGAAAGTTGAGACAAATTATTTACTGAATTTTATTTTGACAGACAGAGAGACAGAGATAGAGAGAGACAGAGAGAAGGGGGAGAGCCCAGAGCAGTCTCCATAGTTGCATGTCATCAGTTTTTGACATGGTTCCACTCCACACAGGTGGGTGGGGGCTTTGGAAGGCAGAAACCAGGCTGGGGGCCTCCTGCATGGGAGGCACACGCCACAAGCTGGGGACCAAACCAGGGGCCTCTCACATGGCAAACTCACCCCAGCAAGAACCAAACTTGGGCTCTCTCACATGGAGAGCACACCCCAGTTCAGCATATGGTCTGCATGGGCCAAGGCTGGGATTCAATCCTCGGGCCTTGGGGCTGCAAAGCAAGCGTTCAACCTGCTTAGTCATCCTTGCTTCCCCAATCCTGGTCTTTCATAGACTTTCTCTACTTGGCTTGAGATCATCTGTCCTACAGCCCTAATTATGCCTGTGGACCTTTGAGTCTGTTATTTGTATATGCTCTTATCATTATTTCATTCTTAGATTTCTCTAAGACCTTAGGCCTTTACAGTGCTCTCTAACTCTTCCTTCTTCATGCTGCCTTGGATAGAGTTTTGATCTTCAAAGGATAATTTCTTTGATAGTTTTAGTTCTTTAGTATAGTGGAAAAATTCCAACCATATATATTTATTTCTATACCCCAGGAAATAAGTTAACATAAATCTGAGGGGGTGGGTAGGGGGAAGCTTTTTCTATATGTTACCAGTGTCAAGCATAACTAATTCCTAACTGATCAATTAAGTATAAAATATAAAATAAATGTCCACAAAAATCTCAGACTCTCAAGAAGTGGTTCTCAAATTTAACTTGTGTCAGAATCAAGTAGTGTTGTTGGGTGGAGAGGACATTTGAAAATAGTATTTCTAGGCACCACTCAGAGCCACTGAATCAGAAACTCATGGAGTAGATGTGATAAAGACCGAACACCGTGCTATACCATAATTTTTATGCACAATGAGGGTTAAGAACCACAACTCTAAAAGAACATATGAAGGCAGAAATAAACGCTATATTCAGTAGCTGTTTTTAGCTCACTAGAAACCCCTAAAAGGCACATGCCTTTTCTCTTCAGAGCTCCTAAAGTAAATTCCATTGACTCTCCATAAAGGAGAGAACAAAAAGAAAACTCAGTCAAAGGACACAAATCATGCAGTGTCCATGACTTCGATTAGTTCCTTTTGGCATGTATAATACTTTGCCCAAGGGTTTTTACATGTTAAAGACATATGTTTGATTCAATTATTTTACAGTTACTTTATTCTGCTAGACTATAATCATAGCTTTCCCTTCAAAAAACCATTATTCTCTCCATATTTATATGGCTTTTAGAAAAAAAAAAGAAAACAAGGCAATATCAAAAACAGGTCAAGCAATGGTCAATATGAATCAACACTTTTAGTCTGAAAGAAAAAATGTGTCATCTACTTATAAAGATTGACCCATATTCTTTAATTTATTTTGAAAACATAGTGCCTAATTGTAAAACCAGATTAGATCTTTTTGAAAAACTATTTGTATTCTCTATGGACATAGTGTGAGGTCCCAATGTTTCTAATATCTTTCTAATTACACAGCAGACCATTATGTGCTTCACTCTCATCCATGGGCTCCCCAACTAGTAATGTCATTGTGATAAGCACAGTATGTGGTCTTTGCATTTCTGTAAGTTAAGTTTTCTGATAGAAATTTCATCCATAAACTAATGATTTTACTACAGATAGTCTTCTCCAAGTGAAAATACCACATTTTTTCAATTAACCTTTTTCTTTATGGATCTGGGTTTCAGGGAGGACATTATGAATCTGACCTCAATGGCAAGGAAAGTAAAAGCACAAATAAATGAATGGGACTTCATCAAACTAAAAAGCTTCTGCACTGCAAAGGAAACCATTAATAAAGCAAAGAGGCAACTAACCAACTGTGAGAAAATATTTGCAAACAATACCTCTGATAAGGAGCTAATATAAACAAAATACAAGGAACCTGTACAACTCAACAATAGAAAACAAGCAATTCAATTAAAAAATGAGCAAAAGACCAAAATAGATACTTCTCTCATGAAGACATACAAATGGCCAACAGACATAGGAAAAAATGCTCAAGTTCACTAGCAACTAGGGAGCTGCAAATAAAAACCACAATGAGATACCATCTTATACCTGTTAGAATGGCTATAATCAACAAGACAAGAGATAACAAGTGCTGGAGAGGAGGTGGAGAAAAAGGAACCCTCATACACTGCTGGTGGGAATGTAAACTGGTACAACCACTATGGAAGGCAGTATGGAGAGTCCTAAAAACGTTAGGAATGGAATTTCCATATGACCCAGCAATCCCTCTACTGGGTATCTACCAAAAAATCCTGAGAACCTTAATCTGCAAAGATGTCTGTACCTGCATGTTCATTGCAGCACTGTGGGGAAGCTGGGATGGCTCAGCCAGTTAAGTGCTCGCTTTGAAGCCTTGGGGACCGAGGATCGAATCCCAGCCCTGGCCTGTGCGGACCAATATGCTGAACTGGAGTGTGCTTCCCATATGCGGTGAGGCCTCCAGTTCAATTCAAAAAAAGAAAAACTCTAGGAAAGAAAACAAAAGACTTATAGGAAATGAGTCTAAGTCCATGCAACACTGTTCATTGTGACCAGGACACGGAAACAACCAAAATGCCCTTCAATATATGACTGGATAAAGAAGTTGTGGTGCATTTACACAATGGAATACTACTCAGAGATAAGAAAAGATGAAATACAGTCATTTGTGACAACATGGATGGACCTTGAAACCATCTTATTAAGTGAAATAAGTCAGACTGAAAGAATCAGGAAACATATGATCTCATTTATAGGTGGATTATAAAACTGAAAGTAATAAAGAAACAAAAACTTATGGATACACTCAATAGTTTGGTGATTACCTGAGGGAAGGAGGGGGGGTGAGAGTGGGGGTGGGGAGGTTGGAATGAGCACCAGATATATGGTGATGGACATATTCATGTTTGGAATTAAGTATGATAGTATTTTTAACTTGAAATTATAGAAAAGAAACATTTTTTCTAAAAAGCAATTTACTGACTTTTCTACAAATTCATTTTCAAATTTTTAGTCAAATCAGCAATCCACGTGGCCTCAATTTATTAGCAGAAAAGATATTGACACATCAAAATAATGTACACCAATAATGTAGTCTGTATTTTTCATTTAATGATTTATTTTTTCATTAATCATCAACTTTACAAGGCATACACTACAATTGTCTATGACAGTGTAAAGAGGAGTAGGACATTGTTTCTGTCCTCAGAAATCTCGAAATTTAAGTGGCACAAAAGAGATAAAAAAAATAGCATAAAATAATACTATCAGAATTTGATGAATATCACCTGAGACATACATGGTGCTATGCAGATTCATAGAAAAAAGAAAATTAACATTTTACTGGAGTGAGTAGAACAAGGACATCTCTATTTTTTATTCATTTAAAATCAAACTCTGCCATCCTTTATGAATACAGTGAACAAAATGTCAGTAAGATACAGAAGTATTCCATGGGTGTAATTCATGCATGCTTTATAATAAAATAAAATTACTTTGCTCCACAAATGAATCAGGTACAAATAGACATAGCTGCATCTATGAATCTTCTGAGGATAAGGTATGGATGGCTGAGGGCTGTCTGCCTTATTGGCATAGAAGCCCTGCTTTAGGTAGTACTGCTGATTGTCAGCCCAGTTAGCATACAGAGAGTTATACTCACAGGCTGGGAGAGACAGGCCAAATTATTCTTAGTTTTATTAAGAAGTAGATAAAGTTATCTTTAAAATTCAGACTATTTTTTTTGATCTTTTTCACTCACATTTAAAACAATAATTTCCACCAACTGGCCTCAAAAACCCTGGAGTATATGCCATTGAAATATACTTTTAAATTTCTCAAACTTACATATAGATATTAATAGCTAATACTATAATACATTAATTTATGCTATCAGTAATAAAGATAAATTATGAATGATAATAAGAATAACATTTGTTTTTTGCATATATTTTATAGTTTGCAATACCTCTTTGCTATTACTTTCATATTTGCTCCTCATAACAGTTCTGTGAAGTATTCATGCAGATATCATTGTCCACATTCTACAGGTGATAAAAATAAAGGAGGAAATGTTATTTATCAGTCACACAATGAGCACGTGCCATTGCTTTTACTCAAACAAGTCTCCTGAGTCTAAATTCATCACTATACTCACACATAATGGTGAAAGTTTGGTCACCCATTTTGTTCTGAGATAAATATTTGAAAGCTTTTCCAGTTCTTGAGACATCAGACCATAAATTGAGTAATTTATTTCGCCTATATTTAACCAGCCCTGGTTATAGTACCAGGGACATTTGAGCTTTCTGATAATTTTCCCCTTCTTCATTAACTTAAGCCTACTGTTTGTCATTCAGAGTAAATTAACCCAGGGGAAAAAAACAAAACAAAAACACCCTACACTACAGGAAATCAATGTTTAAAATTCAAGACTGGAGTGTGATTTAGACAAGTTAAGGATGTCAAGTTGTAACCGCTGATACTATAGCTGTCACTCAATAGCTTTCTCAAGATTCTCCTCCAGCAGCAAAAAAGAGGTGTCTAAGCTTAGCCAAAGTAGGACTAATGATCATATGGAGTGACAGAGCTTTCATTTCACAGGAGACAGTTTAGCTAGTTCTTGTATTAGACTCCTAAAAGATGCATATGGAACATGTAGTCTATGAATGAAGTATGTGTGATCTTCAGAGAGAGCTGGCCAAAGTGCTAAAGTGCATGGATTTTAGATAAGTCAGTGTGAACATGTGGTACTGTGTGAATAAAATGTGATAGTGCCTATGAGAATGAGCCTGCATCATATTCTTACTTGACACATTAAGCAAAGCTTTCAGTTCTGGGCATACCGATGATATAATTTTTTTTTCACAATTGTTTTGTGATAGCTTGTTCTGGGACTTTAACTCCAAAAATTTTTATCTTCCCATCAGGAAAGGCTTAAAGAAGTACCATATACTTAAATAGTGTACTGTGTACCTCCAGCATTGAGAGCTCACTTGTTCTTATTTTCATTCTAAAAAACTCAGCCTACTGAATAGTCCAGTCAATATTATACTTTGTATAATACACACTACTGAGTTTTACATGTTGGAATTACAATACTACATTGTTGAATTACAATTATTTGATCAGATAAAATATAGGAAATAATTGTGTGCATGTGTCCTCCAATATATTTGTTTATATACCGGTATACTGACCAAAACAAATGGGGATAATATCTAAGTTTTTGTTTATTTGTTGACACCTTATTTTACAACTCTAATTTATACCAATATAACTCAGTATTATATTGTTAGTGAATCATTTTATGGTCAGTGTGTCTTAGACTGAGTGCTCCACAAATCAGGACTTAAAAACAAGAAGTGCTTTATTGGGAAATGTGATTCGGGAAGTAGAAATGAGAGATGGAGAAGTAAAAAGGGAAGAATGGAGAACAAATTCAAAGATGCCTCCTTGAGTAGCCTATTTCTATGATGCAATTGGTAGCTCAATCCTGTAGACTTCTTGAAATACTTCATGAAGCACATTTTAAGAGTGTCTTTAGAGTAAGAAAAAAGGAATCATCTATTTATGTGCTCTTGTCTCCCATCAATCAAAAGTCTATCCTTCAGAGCACGCCAGGTTACACTTGAGTGAGTGTTCAGAAGACTAGCCCACTCCAGCAGCTGTATCAACAGAAACCTTCATGAAAAGCCTTAAATACTGTCAGGATATATATGCATAAAACTGACTTGAGCCAAAGCAGAGCTGGTTGTTCCTGTGGCTTCAGTAAGAATTATCTGTGGTGGTACCTAAGAGGTATCTGATACATGAGGGCACCATAATTATTGAATAAGTTACATTCCAAAGTTCACTTGTAAGCTTGGTTTATGAATGTTTTATTCCTTACATAAACTTTCTGAAGTTCTATATAAATCTCTTTCCATAGACATATCTAAAGAAATACCCAAGTTAATCCATATAGACATATTAACTTTTTCTAATAAAAATTGTGTTAAACAATACTGTTATAACTTTGTTGTACATTATTTCAGCTAAACATGCTATTTGGCATTTAGTAGCTCTTGGAAAATTCTCAGCCAATGCATGCTGACCTCCAAAATTTTTCTTGCTAGAGTATTACTGACAACAGATCAGTGTGACTGGTGGGAGAGGGGGAAAAAACCATGAAAGTGAACTGTTCAGAGAGATGGTTGACAAAGATGAAAATTTCCAAAATTGCTTTTAACAAAGTGACTACTTCAGTTTTCCTTCTTTCATATCATTTCCTCATATACTTTGCTTTTTTACTATTTCCACTCTGCCCACAGTCTGAGTTTCGATCTGCAAGGTGCATTCAAAAAGACTTGGAATAGCATCGTGAATCAGCAATGAGTACTTTATTATTTATTTAATTTTCTTGTTTCTTTTTTTATTGTTAAATTTATTAGGGTTACTTTGGTCAGTAGTAATCACATAATTTCCAGGTATACAACTCTTTCCATCACCGTATATTTAGCTCCCCTTCCTGCCTCTCCTACTCTCTTCACTCCTTATCCTCAGGTAACCATCAAACTATTGACTGTGTCCATGAAATTTTGTTTCTTTGTTGCTTTCAGTTTTATATTCCATGTATGAGTGAAGTCACATGGTCCTTAACTTTTTCTGTCTGGCTTATTTTGCTTAGCATGGTGATCTCAAGTTTCATCCATGTTGTGGCAAATGGCAAAATTTCATCTTTTCTTGTTGCTGAGTAATATTCCATTGTATATACATACCACAGCTTTTTTATCCAGTCATCTGTTAAGGGGCATTTTGGTTGTTTCCATATCTTGGCCACAGTGAACAGTGGTGCAGTAAACATCTGAGTAAATATGTTTCTACGGACTAAAGTTTTCGAGTTTTTCGGGTAGATATGCAGAAGGAGGATTGTTGGGTTATAAGATAGCTTCATTCTCAGTTTTCTGAGGCACCTCCATACTGCTTTCTATAGTGGTTGTACCAATTTGTATTCTCACCAGCAGTGTATAAGGGTTTCTTTTTCTCCACAGCCTCTCCAGAACTTGTTGTTCCTTGTTTTGTTGATTATAGCCATTCTAACAAGTGTGAGGTGCTATATTGTTGTGGTTTTGATTTGTGTTTTCCTAATAGCTAGTGAAGTTGAGCATTTTTTCATATATCTGTTGTACATTTGTGTGTCTTCATGGGTGAAGTGTCTGTTTAGGTCTTCTGCCTGTTTTTAAATTGGATTGAATATTTTATTTTGTTGTTGAGTTGTACAAGATCTTTATATATTTTAGATACTAGCCCTTTATCAGAAGCATTGTTTGCAAATATTTTATCCCAATTGGTTGGTTGTCTCTTTGTTTTGTTGATAGTTTTTTTTTGCTGTGCAGATGCTTTTTAGTTTGATAAAATCCCCTTCATTTATCTTTGCTTTCACTTCCCTTGCCTTTAAGGACAGGTTCATAAAGTCCTCCCTGAACCCAAGGTCTATAAGTTTAGTGCCAATGTTTTCTTCTATACAATTTATTGTTTTGGGTCTTATTTGGAGGTCTTTAATTCATTTTGAATTAATTTTGGAATATAGTGACAGATCACAATTCAGATTCATTTTTTGTATGTGGTTTTTTAATTTTTCCAGCACCATTTACTGAAGAAGTCTTTTCTTCCCCACTGTATATATTTTTTTGCAACTTTGTTAAAAATTATCTGTCCATATATTTGTGGGTTTATTTCTGGGTTTTCAATTCTGTTCCATTGGTCTGTGTATCTGTTTTTCTGCCAATACCAAGCTGTTTTGATTATTGAGGCTTTGTAATATAGATTACAGTCAAGGAGTGAGGTGCTCCCAGCTTTATGCTTTTTTTCTTAGGATAGCTTTGGCAATCCAGGGTCTTTTGTGGCTCCATACAAATTTGATGATTTAAAAAAATGTATTTTTTGAAAGAATGTGTGTGGGTTTTTGATGGGAATTGCCTTGAGTCTGTATATTGCTTTGGGTAATATCACTATTCTAACTATGTTGATTCTTCTACTCTATGAACATGGAATATCTTTCTATTATTTTTGTGTCTTCAATTTCTTTTAATAATATCTTATAATTTTCAGCGTATAAGTTCTTCACATTCTTTGTTATATTTATTTTTAGGTATTTAATTTTTTGTTTGTGATAGCAAAATGAATGGCATTGCGAGTACTTTATTTTTAATTCATAAATTTGGGTCATTGTTTTAATGATAAAGTAGAGTAATAATAGTGGGCAGTATCTAGTAATTCTGTATTTTTTATTGAATTTGTATTTCACAGTGTTTAAAATGTTTTTATTTTATTTATTTTTTATTTTTGACAGAGAGAGAAATACAGAGACAGAGACAGAGTGAGAACTGAACTTGGGGAGCTCCCAGTTCAGCATATGGTTCCGCATGGGCCGGGGCCGGGATTCGATCCCCGGTCCCTGGTGCTGCAAAGTGAGTGCTTAACCCACTGAGCCATCCTGGCTTCCCCCACATTGTTTAAAATTGGGGAGTACATCTATTTTTATTATGACTGAATATTACTCTTTAAGTCTACATTTCCCTTGTATTTATTTGTGAAATAAAAAATCCTGGTTTACAATGTTTAAGTCCTTCTTCTAAAATTCTCTGTTTTCCATATGTCATATCTCGTTTGTTCCTCAAGTCATTCTTCATTGCCTTATTTTTTGCTAAATACATATATTTTACTTACTGTTATAATTACTTTGGTCTTTTTTTTTACTATATACTTTTTAGTTATTTTACTAGTAATTAATCTGGAAATTACAATTAACATCTCAGTTTATAACGATCTAGTTTTAATGCCAATTAATGTTCAATAGCATATAATTTTTGTCTCCTATATAGCTTTATTCTCCATACATTTATTTTCACAAATTACATCTTATTACATTGAACTCTAATAAAAAATAAATTTGTAATTATTGTTTTATAATGTTGTCTCTTTACAACATATGAAAAGCATGTTACAAACAAGAAATATATTAATACTGACCTTTCTATTTACCTACTTAATTGCGTTATCAGTGTTGTTTCTTTATTCATGTGGGCTTGAGTTACTGTCAAGAGAAGAAGTGTTTTTCTTAGAAATTTATCCACAGTTATCTCAAAAGAAGAGAGTATCCTTTTGGTATTTTGACTTTATGCTTAATTATTACATTATGAACAAGAAATAAAATTTATAAAATGTTATTGAAGAGTGATGTTAGTGAAAACAGTAGAGTAAGAAACTCAAACAGTTTATCCTTTCAAAAAAGCAATGAAATCCAGCAAAATGGACACAATTAACTTTTTTTGGAAGTCTGAAAACTAATGAAAAGACTTTTACAGACAGGGTAAAACTACATCAAGAAAAAAACAGCTAAATCTTGGTAAGAAATGCAAGATTTCTGGCATTTTAAATCAGCATGTTCATAGCCCCCACTCCCCAGGTCAATGGTGGTCTCCAAGAGAACAGTCTGCATTTAAGGTAAGTGAACTTTATGCCAGTGGGAAGAGAATGGAGCTCATTTACAAAGAATTGTGGTTATTTGTTTTGACCTGTATTTGGCTCCATGCAGGAGCTCAAAGGGGTTTTATTTTTCTCGCGTAACTCAGAACTCTCAACTGCTGAAGTATCTACCCAGAAAGAATTTGTCAAAACATTTATAAAGAAATGTATTAGTTGTTGCTGTCTATGGCAATAAATAACAACTGGGACAAACAATAGACTAACCAAAACTTGTAAGTAAAGGCTGTAGAATAGAATGTTTTGAGAAATTCGAAGATAAAAACCTCAGGCTTTTCTTGGTCTTTAAAAGTTCATGCACATGCCCAGGGCTGTGTTTATGCTCAGCAAAAAAACAAAGAAACACAAAACAAAAACAAGTAAAACAAACAAACAAACAAAACAAAACAAACAAATAAAAAAAGAGCCTTAAGCTCTCATCTCTGGCTAACTTTCAAATTCTGCACAAGGAGGAAATGAATTCCAAGGCAGAGTTCTATATTAACTAAGTGTTGAAGGTGTGCTCCAACACACACATAGACCATTTGCAAAAACTGGAAGACACTATTTTGATTCCAAGTGTTCAAGGTGGTGTCTGTTCAATCACTAGCTAACCTCTAAGCTAACAGAATAGAGATTTCATTCACCTTACACAACGACTTCACATTGTTAGTTCAGAAAAGCCAGTAAACGGATATATGACAGCAATTACAAAAGGTGGCAAAACAAACGCAGGAAAAGATCTGTTTCTCTGAGTTGCCACATCATAATATTAAAAAATCTTAGTTTCCAACAAAAGCTTATAAAGCATAGAAATAGGAAACTATGACCCAGACATACGGGTTGGAGAAGCACATACTAGAAATTATCTCTGAGGAGTTTCTAACATTGGACTTACTAAACAGTGACTTAATATCATGTATTTTAAATATTTTCCAAGGCCAAATGAAAACCAGGACCAAAAACTAAAGAAAACTGTGAGAAAGATGTCCCTAAATAGATAATGTTAATGAACAGATAGAAGGGATGCCAGGATGGCTCAATGGGTTGAGCACTCATTTGCAGCCCTGGAGTTTGAGGATTGAATCCTGGCCCTGACCAGTGTAAACCCATATGCCGAACCTGGGTGTGCCTTCAGTTTGGTTCTCACAGGGGAGAACCTCTTATGTGGGAGGTCCCCAGTTCATCTCCCACCCTGGGAAGGAGGCCCCCTGGACAGGCTCCTGCCCTTCACAGCCCTGCCTCCACCTGTGGAATGAAACTATGTAGAAAAGTAATGATGTACAAATATGCAGACTGCTCTGGGCCCTCCACCTTCTCTCTCATTCTGTCAAAAATAATAAAAATAAGTCTTTAAAAAAGTAAAGAGATAGGTATTATAAAAAGGCATCAAATAGGAATTCTGGAGCTCAAACTTATGATAACTGAAATAAAAAAATTTACTACAGGGGCTAAATAGCAGATTTGAGCAGGAAGAAGAAAGAATCAATGTATAAAAAGTTAGGTTAATTGAATTATTCAATATCAGTAACTGAAAGTAAAAAAGAGTGAAGAAAAGTTAGCAGAGCATAGGAGATCTGTAGGATACCATCAAGTGAAACATATGCATAATAAAAATCCAAAAAGGAAAAGAGAGAGAAAAAGGTAGAAAAAATATTTGAATAAGTAAAACAGCCAAAAACTTCTCAAATTTGAAGAAAAAAATTAATATAAATATTCAAGAAGTATAATTCATGGTAACAAAGATATGGAAATAATCTAAGTGTTTTTTTATGGACAATTATAATAGGTAAAGATTCAGAACAATAGACTCTCAGTTAACTGGCACCCATGGAGATCTGTAGATGCTGGATAAATATAAGTAGACTCTTCATTAACTGAGACTCCAGTAACTGGCACTCTCAAGCAACCAGCAAAAAATTTTGGTGGTTGCTTAATAGTGCCAATTGCTTGAATTCTGGTTAATGGAGAGTTTACTGTACATACATACAATGGAATACTAATCACCCACAAAAATGATGAAATATTGTCACTTGCAACAACTTGGATGGATCTTGAGAATATCCTGTTAAGTGAAATAAGTCATACAGAAAGGATAAAACCATATGATTTCACTCATATGCAGGATATAAAACAGAAATCAACAGATGAACAAGCAAAACAAGCAAACCAAACTCATAGACACAGACAACAATTCAATAGTTATCAGAGGGGAGAAGAGGTAGGTGGAGGATGAAGAGGGTAAAAGATAGGCTGATCAGACATACTGTTTTAAGCGGGGCCATACTGTTTTCTGTGCCATTTAAAATGGTACTTCTGGTCAGCCTAGTAAAGTGGGTAAACTATGTAGACAGCTATATATGTGATGGAGGAGATTAGACTTTGGGTGGTAAGCACACAATGTAATGTACAGATAATGTATTATAAAACTACACCTGAAACCTACATAATGTTATTAACTAATGTTACCTCAATAAATTTAATATTTAATTAAAAAATTAAAGAAGCTCAGTAAATTCCAAGCAGAATAAACTAAACAAGATTTATGCTAAGGTACATTATATTCAAACTGTTGAGAGACAGATGAAAAGAATGTCATGAAAGCAATGACTCATATCTTAAAAGGGATCCTCTATGTGATAACAGCTGATTTCTTATCAGAATCCATGGAGGCTAAAAGGTTATGGAATGACATATTCAAAGTGCTAATAGAAAAAAGAAACTGCAACTGAAACGTTTATATCTACCAAAACTATCTTTCAAAAATAAAAGAGAAATTAAGACATTCTCAGATAAGCAGAAACTGAAATAATTAATTGCTAATAGACCTGTTCTAATTGATAAAATGGATCTCTTAAGGTGAAATGAAAGCATCCTTGATTATAAATCAAACCCATACAAAGAAAGAAACAATACTGCTTAAAACTACTACATTGATAAATATATGTCGGTGTTAATATACCTTTTGTTTGTAACTTCTCTTTTTTATATTCTAAAAAGACAACTTCATAAAACAATAATTATAAATGTAATTTGTGAGAATAAAAGCATAAAGTGGTGAATGGAGCTAATACAGGAGTAAAGATTTTATATGTTATTGAACATTAGTTGATATTAAAATTAGATTGTTATAAACTAAGATGTTAATTGTAATCTCCAGGTCAATCACTAGGAAAATAGCTTAAAATTATACAGAAAAAGAATAGACAATGAAATTAAAATAGTTCAGTGAAAAATTATCTATTTAGCACAAAAAAAGGCAATAAAAAAAATTTGAGGAATAAAAGATATAGGACATATAGAAAACTAATAGCAAAGTGCCAGAAATAAGTAATTCCTTATAAGTAATTACCATAAATATAAATTGATTAAAGTGTCCAAATAAGATTCAAAGATTGGAAGAATAGATTTTAAAAATGATTCCACTAGGTGTCTACAGGAGACTCACTGTAGATTTTAAGACAAATAGACTAAATATAAAAGGATGCAAAATATCTCATAAAAATAATAATAAAAATAGAGCCTGATGGCTATACTAATGTCAAGCAAGATCTACTTTAAGATAAAAATTATTGTAAAACATAAAGAAGACATTATATAATAATAAATGAATCAATCCATCAAGGAGATATAACAATTATAAATGTATATGCACTGAAAATAAAGCTCCAAAATATATGAGGCACATACTAACAGTTAAAGAGAGAATAGATAATTCAACAATAATAGTTGCTGATTTTATTTACTGACTTTTAATAATTGATAGAAAACTAGGCAAAAAATTAGTAATACCAAACTTGTCTGGAAAAGAAGACTTGAATAACACTAAAAAATCAACTATACCTAATAGGTATATATAGAGCACTTCACCCCCAAACAAAAGAATACACATTCTACTCAGGCACACATGGAAAATTCTCTAAAATAGACCATATTACACCACACATGCACACACACACAAAAATCTCAATACATTGAAAAGATTAAAATCAAAGTGTGCTCTGTGAAAACAATAGAATGAAATTAGAAATCAATAACAGAAATTTGGAAAATTCACACTAATGTAGAAATTGAAAAACATTTCTAAATAACAATAGGTTAAAGAAATCAAAGGGAAGTTAGAAAATACTTTGAGATAAGTAAAAGCAGAAACACAAATTACCAACAATTATGTGATGTAGTAAAAGCAGTACACAGAGGAAAATATATAGATTCAACAAACTACATTAAAGAAAGGAAACATCTTAAATCAGTAACCTAACTTTCCATCTAAGGAGCTAGAAAAGAAGAGCAAATTAAACCCAAAGCAAGCACAAGGAAGATAGTAAATATTAACAGAAATATAAACAAATTAGATAATAAAAACAATAGAGACAATTAAAAAATCTGAATGTGGACAGCTGGGATGGCTCAGCGGGTTAAGTGCTCGCTTTGCAGCCCAGAGCCCAAGGATCGAATCTCAGCTCTGGCCCAGTAGAACCCATATGCTGAACTGGGGCATGTCCCCAGTTCAGTTCTTACCAGGGCCTATGCAGGAGGCTCCTGGCCCAGTTTCTGCCCTGCACAGCCCCATGCCCACCTGTGGAGTGAAACTATATGGATAACTAATGCTGTCAACTATGGAGACTGCTCTGGGCCCTCCCCCTTCTTTCTGCCTCTCTCTGTCTGTCTCTTTGTTAAAAAAAAAATCTGAATGTATACTCTTTGAGATCAACAAAATTGTTGGGAGACCAGGATAGCTCAGTGATTGAGTGCTTATCTTGCATTTTCAAGGTCCAGGGTTTGATTCTCAACCCCAACCCATGAAAATCGTATGCTAAACAGCTGGAATGGCTTGGTAGTTCAGTTTTCCATTGCCTGTTCAGGAGGCCCCAAGTTCAGTTCCAGCCCTGTGCAGTTCCACATCCACATGTATAGAATAAAATCATGTCGAAACTAGTGATGTACAACTATGAAGACTGCTCTGGGTTTTTTCTCCCTTCTCTCTCTCTCTTTCACCTTCTTTCAAACAATAAAATAAAATCTTAAAAAAAATCGTCAAACCTTTAGCCACAGTGATGACAGAAAGAGGGCGAGTGATAAATAAAAGTGGGATATTGCTACAGATCTTACTAAAAAAAAATAGATTTTGCAAGAATACTGTACTATGGAGGAGAAGAAAAGATGGCAGCATGAGAGGAAAACCTCGATAACTGCCTGGGAAGGGTTTTATGAACAAAGGGAAATCCATAGGGGAAACCCTGAGAAGCACTCTCAACTGAGAGAACCACACAACGCAGAACAACACTCAAAGGTTAGAGAAAAAGGAGAGAGCGGGAGAGGAAAGGGGAAGCAACAGTTTGGGGACAGAGACTTGGAGCGTGGCTTGGGGCTGGCAAAAACAAAGGGAAATTGGGTAAGGTGACCAGATGTCCCGCTTTTGGCGGGACAGTCCCGATTTTTAACAATTTGTCCCATGTCCCGTGGCATTTTAAAAAAGTCCCGATTTTTGGAAAGAATGCACGACAAGCTAGGGAACGGCGGGAGATAGACCAAATTTTTAATCAAGAACCCCCTCCCCCCCAGTCAATGGTGTCCTGCTTTACCAATGTTAAAATCTGGTCACCTTAAAATTGGAGGACTATGGTCAAAGTGGAGCTAGATCGAGGGCGGGCTGGTCAAGACCTAAGGAGCGTGGAAGCCCCATAAGACTGTGAACAATTTAACATCTGAACTCAAGGGACAGCATGTGATGCCCTAATAACAGAGACTATAAAGCAGGGTGGCTGCACTTCCTGGCTGGTGGGGTGAGGGCAGGGAATCAGCCCACAACAAATCGACACCCCTGATTTACGGAGGAGATTGACTGTGAGGGAGCACCTTCTGAAGACAGGGCTATCGGAGTGAGGGCTGCGGCTGAATTAGACGTGCTAAGAATGAATGTGGTGATCTCAACAGAGCTGTGGGCCTAGTGCGGCTGCCGACGAGCAGCAGCCTGAGCACACAGGGCTTTCGGCGCCCTGCCCATGGGGCTACTGTGGGGCTGCCACTTGTGCGCACCATTGGGCTGCTGACCTGGCCGTGCTGCAGTGGCGACACAGCCTGAGCGCATGACTAGCTGCCAACTGGGTTGCCGCAGCACTTATGCTAGCGCGTGTGACCTGGCTTTGGGTGCGCCGCTGACCAGGCCTCAGCTGTGCCTCCTCCTGCATGTCTAACTGGGCCTCTGCCAAGCCCCAGCCCTCCAGCGCTGTTGCCCTGCGGGCATGGCTCACAGATGCAATTAAAGGAAAAGCAGCCAAGCAGAAAAGACATAGACCAGAGCTCCTGCATCCCACCCGCACTGAACCACCAGACCCCTACTGAAAGAGGAATCTGATATTGTGTCTCAGGCTCACCCTAGCTCCTTCTCACATGCCCCCAACCCCACCAAACCCTCACTACCCTGCTTCCTAACAGCTAAGACAGCAACCTGAAGTGCCTCAGGACACAGAAGCTGTCTGCTTCTCCCAACCCTCTCCCAAAATCTCCTCCCACAACTGAGCCCATAAGAAAAAACAAAAAGAAGCCCATTTGATAGGCAACCCCCCAGAGGAAAATCATACTCAGGCATAAAGCAAAATGAACTATATCAAACACAATGCACACCTCAGAATCCAAAGTCCCTCCAGAAGATCAGGGACATTCTTTAATAAAAGAGCTTGCACACTTGGAATCAAATCTAAGTGAAACAGAATTTAGGGCTACAATACTCAAGACACTCAGAGAGCTCACTCAATGCTGGCAAAGTACCCAGACACAGTTAAATGACCTCAATAAGAAATTTTCTGAGCAAAATGATTACTTTACCAATAAAATTGAGAAGCTAGAGCAGAACCAAAAGGAACTCCTTGAAATGAAAAGCATCCTGAGAGAGCTAAAACAAGAACTGACCAGCATAGGAAATAGGGCTGACCAGCTAGAAAAAAGAATGAGTGATATCAAAGATAGAAACATGGAAATGTCAAAGAGGGAAGAAGAAAGGGAAAGGAGAATCAAGAGAAATAAAAGAGTTCTACAAGAACTCTCTGACTCCATCAGAAAGAACAATATTAGAATAATAGGGGTACCAGAAGGAAGTGAAATGAAATCTTCTCAGAGTCTACTAGAACAAATAATGGATGAGATTTTTCCTAATCTGTGGAAAGAATTCAAGCTGCAAATTCAAGAGGAAATCAGGAGCCCTAACTACTTAAACCCTAGCCGATCTTGTCCAAGGCACATTGTTCTGAAGATGACAAAAACCAAAGACAAATAAAGAATCCTCAAGGCTGCCAGGGAATAACAAAATATAACTTTCAAAGAAAAACTATCAGACTGTTACCAGACTTCTCAGAAGAAACTCTGCAAACCAGGAGGGAGTAGATCCCAATCTTCAAAATATTAAAAGAAATAAATTTCCAGCCAAGAATTAACTATCCAGCAAAATTAACCTTTAGATTTGAAGGAGGAGTTAAGGCCTTTTCAGATATACAGAAGCTGAGGGAATTCTCCAGCTTAAAACCGGCACTCCAAGAAATACTGAAGGAAGTTATTCGACCTGAATCAAGAAATCAAAATAAATGAAGAAAAGTTGGGACAACAAAAAAATAAAAAGGAAAGAAGAAATGGATACAGGATATCTTCATATATCAATCATCACCCTGAATGTAAATGGATTGAATTCACCAATAAAGAGGCACACAGTAGCAGACTGGATTAAAAAACAAAATCTAATCATATGCTGCCTATAAGAAACATACCTCAGCCACAGGGACAAACATAGATTCAGGGTAAAAGGATGGAAAACAATACTCCAAAAAAATGGCAGTCAGAGAAAACCTGGAGTGGCTGTACTGATTTCTGATGAAAAAGACATCAGGATAAAAAAATAATAAGACATAAAGATGGACATTGCATTATTTAAAAAAAAATTTTTTTTTTAATTTAGTTATTTATTTTATTGTTTTTGATGAGAGAGAGAGAGAGAGAAAGAGAACTGAACTAGGGGAACTCCCCAGTTCAGCATATGGATCTGCACGGGCCAGGCCGGGATTCGATCCTCAGTCCCCGGCACTACAAAGTGAGTGCCTAACCCACTGAGCCATCCTGGCTTCCCTTGGACATTGCATCTTGATAAAAGGAACAATACACCAAGAAAACATGACACTCATCAATATATATGCTCCCAATCAGGAAGCAACAAAATTTATAAAGCAACTAATAACAGACCTAAAAGAAGAATATGACAAAATTACAATTATAGTAGGGGATCTAAACACCCCCCTGACAACATTGGACAGATCATCCAAGCAGAAACTAAATAAGGAGATTGCAGCTTTTAATGAGACATTGCAGGAATGGACATAATTGACATTTAAAGGTCATTCCATTCTACAACAAAGGGCTATACATTTTACTCTAGTGCACATGGAACATTTTCAAGGATAGACCATATCCAAGGACTTAAATGCAACCTCACCAAATTGAAGGGCATCCAAATCATACCAAGTGCATTCTCAGACCACAAAGCGTTGATACCTGAGATAAATTGCAAAAGTTCAAGTACTGAGAGAACCACATATACGTGGAGATTGAACAATATGCTATTAAAAAGTGACTGGGTCAAAGAGAAAATAAAACAAGAGATTAAAACATTTGTAGGAACGAATGACAATGAAAACACAACATATCAAAATTTCTAAGACACAGAGAAAGCACTAATAAGAGGGAAATTTATATCCTTACAGGCATATCTCAAGAAACAAGAGAAGAATAATTAGTTTTAGAGAGGAAGAAAAGATGGCGGCATGAGAGAAGAACACTGATAACAGCCTGGGAAGGGACTTGTGAACAAAGAGTAATCCACAGGGAAACCCTGAGAAGCAACCTCAACTAAGAGAACCACACAACGCAGAACAACACCCAAAGATTAGAGAAAAAAGGGGAAAGCGGGAGAGGAAAGGTGAAGCAGCAGTTTGGGGACAGAGACTTGGAGCGAGGCCCAGGGCTGGCAAAACCAAAGGGGAATTGGGGGACTACAGTCAAAGTGGAGCTGGATTGAGGGCGGGCTGGAAGCCGAGACCTAGGGTGCGTGGAAACTCCACAAGATGGTGGACAATTTAACATCCGTACTCAAGGGACAGCACGCAGTGCCCTAATCAGATCATGGAGCCTAAAGTGGAACAGGGACTGTGGAGCAGGGAGGCTGCACTTCCCGGCGGGCGGGGTGAGAGCAGGGAATCAGCCCGCAACAGCTTGGCACCCCTGATTTATGAAGGAGATTGACTGTGAGGGAGCGCCTTCTGAAGACAGGGCTCTTGGAGTGAGGGCTGGGGCTTGAGTGGGCATAGCTGCATTAGATGTGCTTAGAGTGAATCCAGCAGTCTCAACAGAGCCAGGAGCATAGAGCGGCTGCCGCCTGAGCTAAGGCCTGGGCGCACAGGGCTTTCAGCGCCCCGCTCACCGGGCTGCTGTAGCACCGCTCTGTGTGCGCATCCGGGTTTTTGGCGCCCCACCCACCAGGCCGCTGGGGCGCTGCTGACCATGAGCACAACGGGGCTGCGGACCGAGAAGCTGTGGCGTCATCGCCTGCGCGCAGGACTGCATGGCCGATTGGGGCCACTGCCAAGCCCCAGCCCATCCAAGCGCTGCCCTGTTGGCACGGCTCACAGACACAATTGTAGGAGGGGCAGCCAGGTGGAGGAGAGAAAGACCTGAGCTCCACCACCCTGCCTGCACTGAAACACCAGCCCCCCTGCTGAAAGAGGAATATGCTATTGTGTCTCAGGCCCACCCTAGCTCCTACTCACATGCCTCCACCCCTGCAACATCTTTACTACCCTGCTATCTAACAGCTAAGACAGCAACCTGAAGTGCCTCAGTACACAGAAGCTGTCTG
Source organism: Craseonycteris thonglongyai (assembly GCA_004027555.1). Lineage (NCBI taxonomy): Eukaryota > Metazoa > Chordata > Mammalia > Chiroptera > Craseonycteridae > Craseonycteris > Craseonycteris thonglongyai. The sequence continues at coordinate 26,964 of PVKE010018935.1, forward strand.
CTTCCCCAACCCTCTCCCAAAATATTCTTCTCCCACAATTGAGCCCATAAGAAAAAATAAAGAGAAGCCCATCTGATAGGCAAACCCCCAGAGGGAAAATATACTCATGCGTAAAGCAAATAGAACCATTTCAAATACAATGCACACCTCAGAATCCAAAGCCTCTCCAGAAGATCAGGAACATTCTTTAGTAAAGGACCTTACACACTTGGAATCAAATCTAAGTGAACCAGAATTCAGGGCTGCAATAATCAAGACACTCAGAGAGCACACTCAATGATGGCAAAGTACACAGACACAGTTAAATGACCTCAACAAGAAATTTTCTGAGCAAAATGAGTACTTTACCAATAAAATTGAGAAGCTAGAGCAGAACAAAAAGGAACTCCTTGAAATAAAAAGCATCATGGGAGAGCTGAAAAAATAACTCATTAGCGTAGGAAACAGGGCTGACCAGCTAGAGGAAAGGATGAGTAAAATCAAAGATACAAACATGGAAATGTCACAGAGAGAAGAAGAAAGGGAAAGGAGAATCAAGAGAAATAAAAGAGCCCTACAAGAACTCTCTGACTGCATCAGAAAGAACAATATTAGAATAATAGGGATATCAGAAGGAAGCGAGATGAAATCTTCTCAGAGTCTACTAAAACAAATAGTGGATGAAAATTTCCCTAACCTGTGGAAGGAATTACAGCCCCAAATCGAAGAGGCAATCAGAAGCCCTAACTACCTAGACCCTAGCAGATCTTCTCCAAGGCATATTCTGTTGAGGTTGACAAAAATCAATGACAAAGAAAAAATCCTCAAGGCTGCCAGGGAAAAACAAAACATAACTTTCAAAGGAAAACCTATCAGGCTGTCACCAGACTTATCAGCAGAAACTCTGCAAGCCAGGAGGGAGTGGAGCCCAAGCTTCAAAATATTAAAAGAGAGAAATTTCCAGCCAAGAATTAACTATCCAGAAAAATTAACCTTTAGATATGAAGGAGGAATTAAGGCCTTTACAGATATACAGAAGCTGAGGGAATTCTCCAGCTCAAAATTGGCACTCTAAGAAATACTAAAGGAGGCTATCTGACCTGAATCCAGAAATCAAAATGAATGAAGAAAAGTGGGGACAACAAAAAAATAAAAAGGAAAGAAGAAATGGATACAGGATATTCTCATATATCAATCATCACCGTGAATGTAAATGGACTGAATTTACCAATAAAGAGGCACAGGGTAGCAGACTGGATTAAAAAACAAAATCCAACCATATGCTGCCTACAAGAGACAGACATCACCCACAGGGACAAACGTAGACTCAGGGTAAAAGGATGGAAAACAATACTCCAGGCAAATGGCAGTCAGAGAAAAGTTGGAGTGGCCATACTGATTTCTGATGAAAAAGACATCAGGATAAAAAAAATAATAAGACATAAAGATGGACATTACATCTTGATAAAAGGGACAATACAACAAGAAAACATAACACTCATCAGTATATATGCTCTGAATGAGGAAGCACCAAAATTTATAAAGCAACTACTAACAAATCTAAAAGGAGAATTTGACAAATATACAATTATAGTAGGGGATCTAAACACCCCCCTGACAATATTGGACAGATCATCCAAGCAGAAACTTAATAAGGAGATTACAGCTTTAAATGATACATTGCAGGAAATAGACATAATTGACATTTACAGGTCATTCTGTCCTACAACAAAGGGCTATACATTTTACTCTAGTGCACTTGGAACATTTTCAAGGATAGACCATATCCTGGGACTGAAATCCAACCTCACCAAATTTAAGGGCATCCAAATCATACCAAGTGTATTCTCAGACCACAAAGCGTTGAAACTTGAGATCAATTGCAGAAGATCAAGTGCAGAGAGAACCACATATACGTGGAGATTGAACAACATGCTATTAAAAAATAGCTGGATCAAAGAGGAAATTAAACAAGAGATTAAAACATTTGTAGAAATGAATGACAATGAAAACACGACGTACCAGAATTTCTGGGACACAGCAAAAGCAGTATTAAGAGGGAAATTTATATCATTACAGGCCTAT
>PVKE010018936.1:0-29026 GCA_004027555.1 Craseonycteris thonglongyai
TACCTGGAGAGGAGGGAGGAGGGGGAGGGGGGAGGGAGAGTTGTGTGGGGAGGGGGGAGTGGGCACCAGATATATGGGGTTGGAGGGGGACCTGATTCTGGGAGCTGGGCACATAATGGGATGCATGGGTGATGTGATGTGGAGTTGTCCATTGGGAAACTGTCTGATTGTTACCAACCAATGTCACCCCATTAAATTTAACAATAAAATATAATAATATTAAAGAAAAAAAAGAGGAAAGTTTGTAGGAATCAATGCATATATTAAAAAAGAAGGTAGGTCTTAAATCAACAACTTAGACTTTGAGGAACTAAGAAAAAGAAAACAAAGCGAAACAAGAAAACCCCAAAACTAGAAGGAAGGAATAATAATGATTAGAATAGAGCTAAAAGTAATAGAGAAGAGAACAGCAATAGAGAAAATTTACAGAAGCAAATGATATATTCTTTTTATATTAGCAAAATAAAAAAGATACATTCTGAATAGATCTACAAAATTGACAAACCTTTAGCTGGACTAAGAGGAAAAAGAGAGATCTAAATAACTACTTACTGAAATCATAATTTCAGTTAGAAAAGTGGGGGCCTTATTACCGAACTTATGGAAACACTAATGAACATTTATATCTCCACAAGTTTGATAACCTACATTATATTAATAAATTCCTGGAAACACACAATCAAAACTAATTTAAAAAGAAATAAAAAATGGGATGCTGGGATGGCTCAATGGGTTAAGTGCTCACTTTGCAGCCCCAGGGTCCAAGGATCAAATCTCAGTCCTGGCCCACGAGGACCCATAGCCAAATTGGGGTGTGGTCCCAGTTTGGTGCTTGCTGGGGTGAACTTCCCATGTAGGAGGTCCCCAGTTTGGCCCCCAGCTCTCGAGGGTGTGCCTCTCATGCGGGAGGCCCCTGGCCCAGTTCCTACCATTTGTGGCCCCCGCCCACCTGTGTGGAATGAAACTATGTTGAAAACTGATGACATACAACTATAGAGGCTGCTCTGGGCCTTCCCCTTTCTCTCTGTCTCTGTCTTTTTTTTTCTGTCAAAAACAATAAAATAAATCTTAAAAACAAAACAAAACAAAGAACCCCCAGAAGTTCTATAACTGGTAAGAAGATTGAGTCAATAATCAAAAGCCCTTCAAGAAAAAGAGCCAGGATCAGATGGCTTCACTGGTGAATTTTACCAAATATTTCAAGAATTAACATCAATCCTTTCCAAACTCTCCCATAGTAGAGAACAGGAGGGAACACTTCCTAATTCATTAGAGGCCAGTATTACCCAGGACCAAAGACATTACAAGAAAAGAAAACTGGGAAAGCTGGGATGGCTCAGCTGGTTAAGTGCTTGCTTTGAAGCCCCGCGGACCAAGGATCGAATCCCGGCCCCGGCCCATGCGGACCCATATGCTGAACTGGGGTGTGCCCCCAGTTCAGTTCTTCCTGGGACCTATGCGGGAGGTTCCCGGCCCAGTTCCTGCCCTGCGCAGCCCTGTGCCCACCTATGGAGTGAAACTATATGGAAAACTAATGTCAACTATGGCGACTGCTCTGGACCCTCCCCCATCTCTCTGTCTCTCTCTGTCTCTGCTTCTCTCTGTCAAAAATCAACAAAATAAATCTTTAAAAAAAAGAAAAAAAATCACTTTGCAGCACCGGGGACCGGGGATCGAGTCCCGGCCCCGGCCTGTGCGGCCCCATGTGCTGAACTGGGAGCTCCCCCAGTTCAGTTCTCTCTCTGTCTCTGTATCTCTCCTCTCTCTCTCTCTCTGTCAAAAACCAATATAAATAAATACGTAAATAAATAAATAAATAAATAAATAAATAGAAAAAAAGAAAAAAAAAAAAAGAAAACTATGGACACATATTCATTATCAATATAGATACAAAAACTCGTAATAAAATACTAGGAAACTAAATTCAACAATATATTTAAAAGGTTATACAGCATTACCTTATGGTTCAACATAAGAAATTCAATCAATGTAACACACCGCATTAATGGAATCAAGGAAAAAAGAAAAAAACCAACACTTGGGGATGGGGGATGTCAGGATGGCTCAGTGGGTTAAGTGCTTGGTTTGTAGCCCTGGGGTCTGAGGATTGAATCCTGGACCCCAGCCTGTGTGGACACATATGCTGAACTAGGGTATGGCCCCAGTTTGGTTCTCTCTGGGGCAAGCTGCCCATGTAGGAAGTCCCCAGTTTGGCCCCAGTTCATGGAGGGTGTGCCTTCCATGTGGGAGGTGCCTACCTGGTTCCTTCCCTGTCCCACCACCTGTGTGGGATGAGACTATGTCACAATTCATGACATACAACTATGGAGACTACTCTGGGCCCTCCCCCTTCTCTGTTTCCCACTGTATCCCTTTTTCTTTCTCTGTCAGAAACAATAAAATAAATCTTAAAAGACAACAACAAAAAAACACATGATTTTTTCTTCAATGGATGCAGAAAAAGCATTTGGAAAATCTAGCAGTCTTTTGTGATGAAAACTAGGAATAGAAGGAAACTCTCAAAATTATAAAGGCTATTTATGAAAAAAGCCATGGCTAAAATAACTTTCTATTCAAAGGTGAAAGGTTGAAAGCCTTTTTCCTAAGATCAAGAACGAAACAATGATGTCCACTTTTACCACTGCACCTTAACATTGTACTGGGAATTCTAGCCAATCAAATTTGGCAAGATTTAAAAAATATATCATCTAAATTAGAAAGGAAGAGGTAAAACTATCTCTTCCTGCAGATGACATGATCTTACATATAGAACATTCCAAACAATACACATACAAAGCACACACACTCAAGCTCAAACCCTGTTAGAACTATTGAACGTATGTGACCAAGTTGAGGGAACAAGATCAACATGTAAAATCAACTGTGTTTCTATTCAACAGCAATGAACTATCTAAAGAGCAAATTAAGAAATTGATTCCATTTCCAATAGCGTCTAAAAGAATAAAATGCTTAAAAATAAATTTAACTGAGGAGGTAAAAGTCTTGTATACTGAAAACATTACTGCAAGAAGTTAAATAACTAAACAAATGGAAAAGTATGTCTGTTGGTTTATGAGTAATAAGACAATATTATAAAGATGATAATACTACCCAAAGTGATCTATAGATTCAATACAATCCCTTCTAAAATTTCAATGAACTTTTGTTTGCAGTTATGCAAAAGCCAATTATCAAATTCATATGGAATTGAAAGGGGACCTAAATAGCCAAAATAATTTTTTTTTGTTTTATTGTTCTTTTTGACAGAGAGGGAGGGAGGGGGAGAGAGAGAGAGAGAGAGAGAGAGAGAGAGAGAGAGAGAGAGAGAGAGAGAGAGAGAGAAATGCAGAGACAGAGAGAGAACTGAACTGGGGGAACTTCCCAGTTCAGCACATGGGTCCGCACCGGCTGGGCCCGGGATTCGATCCTCAGTCCTTGGCGCTGCAAAGTGAGCACTTAACCCACTGAGCCATCCCGGCTTCCCCAGCCAAAATAATTTTTAAAAAGAAAACCAAATACAGAAAACTCACACTTCTTGATTTCAAAACTTAGTGCACATCTACGTTAATAAAAACAGTGGTACCAGCATAGAAACAGACATATAGACCAATGGAATAGAACTGAGAGTCTAGAAATAAACCCTTACATTATGGTCAGTTGATTTTCAACAAGGGTGCCAAGACCATTCAATGGAGACAAAATAGTTTCTTCAACAGAAGATCCTATATAACTGGTTAGCCACATGCAAAAGAATTAAGCTGGACCTCCATCTGACAGAATATACAAAAACTAAGTCAATCTGAGTCAATGACCTAAACTTAAGAGCTATAATTTTAAAGTTCTGAGAAGTAAATGTAGGGGAAAATCTTTATTACATTGGATTTAGGAATAATTTCTGAATATAAAAAGTTAAATCATGAGAAACAAAATAAAAAATAAAGTTAAATTTATAATCAAATTCAAAACTTTTTAGAAAAAGATTTATTTTGATTTTAACAGAGACAGAGACAGAGACAGAGAGAAGTGTAAGGGCCCAGAGCAGTCTCCATAGTTGTACATCATCAGTTTTCAACGTGTTTTCACTCCACACAGGTGGGCAGGGGCCATGCAATGCAGGAGCTGGGCTAGGGGCCTCCCACATGGCAGGCAAGCCACTGAGAGCTGGGGGCTGAACCAGGGGTCTCCCACATGGGAAGCTCACCCTAGTGAGAACTGAAATGGGGCCACACCCCAGTTCAGCATATAGGTCCACATGGGCTGGGGCTGGGACTGGGACTAGATCCTCAGACCCCGGGGTTGCAAAGCCAGATCTTAGCCCACAGAGCCATCCTGGCATTCCCCAAATTAAAAAAATCTTTGCAAGTCAAAGGACATTATTAAGCAAATGAAAACAGAACATAAAAAATGGGAGAAAATATTTGCAAATCATATAACTGATAAACATTTAATATCTAGAATATATAAAGAACTCTTAAAACTCAACAACAGTAAACAAACAACCCAATTAAAAATAGGGCAAAAGGTTTGAATAGACATTTCTCTAAAGAAGACATATAAGTGGTCAGCAATCATATTGAAAGACTCTTAACATCATTAGTCATCAGGGAAATACAAATCCAAACTGAAAAGATACTACTTTACACCATTGAGGGTGGATATAAGAAAAACAGAAGTAGAAAATAACAAGTGTTGGCCAGGATGCAGATAAATCACAATCCTCACACTTTGTTAGTGGAATGTAAAATGGTTCAACCACTGTCAAAAACAGTATGGCAGTTCCTCAAAAGGTTCAAGATAGAGTCATCATATGACTTAGCAATTGTACTCCTAAACATATACACAAATTAAAAATAGATGTTTAAACAAAATCTTATACATGAATCTCATAGCATTATTATTCACAATAGCCAAAAGGTGGAAACAATTCTAGTATCCAACAGTGGACAAATGTATAAATAACACATAGTATTCCCATACAATGGAATACTATTTGACCATAAAAATGAATAAAACTTTAATACATGTTATAATGTGGATGAACTTTTAAAATATGCTAAATCAAAGAAGCCAGACACAATAGACCACATGTCGTATGATTCCATTTATGAATATACATAAAAGGTAAACCCATTGAGACAAAAACATCAGTTAGTGGTTGCCAGGGGCTAGAGGAGGGGAGGATGGGAGGAACTCCATAAAACAGGAAGGTCCAATCTGTGGCCCAGGATGGCTTTGAGCCAGGCCCAACATAAATTCCTAAAATGTGAGATTTTTTTGTGACCTTTTTTTTTTTCTTTTTTTTTTTAGCTCATTAGCTATCCTTTGTGTTAATGTATTTCATGTGTGGTCTAAGACAATTGTTCCAAGATGGCCCAGGAAGCCAAAAGGTTGGACACCGCTGACTTAAAGAATATGGGATTTTCTTTTATGGTGATGGAAGTGTTGAAAATTAGATAGAGGTGGTGGTTACACAACATTGTGAATGTACCAAATGCCTCTTAGTTGTTCACTTTAAAATGGTTAACTTCATGTTATGTGAATTTCACTTCCATAAAATAAAGAAGAGAGAGTAATAGGAAGAAAGAAATTGAAGGCAGTGAATTTAGAAAACTTTTTTTTTAAGGTGATTCCGTTTTTTTAAAAAAAAAAGATTTACTTATTGTTTTTGACAGAGAGAGAGATACAGAGTCACAGACAGAGAGAAGGGGGAGGGCCCAGAACCATCTCCATAGTTGCACATCATTGATTTTTCCACATAGTTTCATTCCACAGGTGGGTGGGGCTGCACAGGGCAGGAACTGGGCTGCGGTCTCAACCCAGTGAGAACCGAACTGGAGGCACTCCCCAGTTCAACATATGGGTCCGTACAGGACAGGGCCGGGATTCGATCCTCGGTCCCCAGGGCTGCAAAGTGAGCGCTTAACCCACTGAGCCATCCCGGCTTCCCCAAAGGGTGACTCTTTATTTATTTATTTATTTATTTGTTAAATTTATTGGGGTGTCATTAATTCATATCAATTACATTGTTTCCAGGTGTATAATTCTACATTACATTGTCCATACATTGCATTATGTGCTCACCACCCAGAATCAGCTCACTTTCCATCACCTTGTGTTTGATTCCCCCTCTCTACTTCCCCTCACCTATCTCTTCCACCCGTTCCCCCCCACCACCCTCAGGTAACCACTAAACTATTGACTGTGCCCATGAGTCTTTGTTTCTTTGTTCCTTTCAGTTTTATAGTTCACCTATAAGTGAGGTAATATGTTTCTTGATTCTTTCATTCTGACTTATTTCTCTTAATAAGATATTTTCAAGGTCCATCCATGTTGTCACAAATTGCTGTATTTCATCTTTTCTTATTGCTGAGTAGTATTTCATTGTGTAAGTGTACCACAACTTCTTTATCCAGTCATCTATCAGAGGACACTTTGGTTGATTCCACGACTTGGCCACCGTGAAGAGTGCTGCGATGAACAGATACATGAAAAAATGCTCAACATCACTAGCAATTAGGAAAATGCAAATTAAAACCACAATGAGGTACCACCTCACACCTGTTAGAATGGCTATAATCAACAAGACAAGGGATAACAAGTGCTGGAGAGGCTGTGGACAAATGAACCCTCATACACTGCTGGTGGGAATGTAAATTGGTACAACCACTGTGGAAGGCAGTGTGAAAATTCCTCAAAAAACTAGGAATGGAATTGCCATATGACCCAGCAATCCCTTTCCTGGGTATCTACCCAGAAAACCTGAAAACCTTAATCTGCAAAGAATTTAGATAACTTTTAAGGAGTTTTGCTGTAGATAGGAGTGAAGAGATGAAACTGTAGCTATGGAAGAAATAGCATCAACAGAGGTTTTCTTTCTTTTTGGTTTAAGGTGTAAAAAAATTTTTAAGTGTATTTATTTGCTTATGAGTATTATCCACCAGAGAGCTGATGATGTAGGAGAGGGTGACAAGAATTGCTGCAAAGATATCCTAGAATAAATAAAAGAGATGGCTTTACCTCCTACAGAAATGTACCCTTAATAAGCACAGTCCCTAAAGTGAGATATCCTTGGGCAAACTAAAAGATCAACTGAACTTAATCTATACTGTATAACAAAGCGGTCAATACCATAAAGTATACAAAATGTGTATGCATGGCAGCGTTCTGGAGTTGCCGGTTCCTTCTGATTAGGGGACTGCTAAGTCCTCAGGCCAGCACAAACAGGGAAACATTGGTTCAGGACTTTTTCTCCTCTTTCTGTGGTCTGCAGTTTATTGGTGTCTGTCCCTGTCTCCCACTGGTTGACATCCATCTAAGAGGCTGGCCAGCACCTATTAGGACAAAATGAGTTCAGCCTCTAACTTTAGTTATTTCCCAAGTTCAGAGACTTTTGGTCCCAGCTATAGAGATTTTATCACAGAATTTCTATTACTATAGTTTTTCAGTTCCCATGGCATTTTACACGTCATGGGATATATACAGCTCAAAAGATGTGACTTTATCTAAATAAGAATGCCCTCTGCAGATGCCTTCTGCAAAATGCCTGCTGTCACTGAGTTATTTTTACAAAACGTCTTCTTTAGCCAGATTGGGGAATGCGGGGTTACAGCTCTCCCTGGAGTTAAAAGAGTATCCACCCTCAAGTTTCAATGCCATCTTGAAGATTTCCCCTGCCTCCAATTTCTCAGATGTTCTTTCACTATGCCTACTTCCTCTTGACTACAGAAACTAATTTTTTAATTTCTCTGTTTACAGTTTTATGAGGATTTGCTGGATTCATGCCTTTACATGGCAGGTTTTACCCATAGACTCCCTGAAGAGCTTGCGTTGGGCAGATACTACACTTTGTCATTTTCTGGGGATAGCTCTGGGCACACTGTCTCCTCAGGATCTGAAAGAACGCTTAGTCACTGCCTTCTTATGCACTGGAGACATCAGAATTCAATCAGAGTTTAAGGACTTCAAATTACTTATCATCATGATGCCCATTTGAAACCAAAGTGCTATCAGTTTTCTTTTCCATCCTGTAGGCTAACTATAGAACAATAGAACTAGCACACAAAGTCTTTTTTAATTGGAGGAGAAACTCTTTACAGAGAAAAAGCTAAAATTGGAGTACATACTTTAATAATAGGTTATAAGCTCTGAAGTCAGTCCTTTTTTATTGTATTTCAAGAAAATACCTTATGTTTCTAATTTTAACAAGGGTGAGCATATTGACTCAATTGTAATATGAATATGGATATCATTTTATTGTAATTAATTTTATCATTAACATTTTGCTTGGGATACAAAATTTTTTTTCCTAGCCTTTACATGGCTCACAAGAAAACTTCACAGGATATTATTGTAAGAGTACAGAAATTGGTTCTGATTAAACATTGAAGATGCTGTATACAATTTAATCATATAACTAATTTGAATGGTAATTATCCAATTGTTACTAGACCCACATAAAATACAACTGAAAATTACTCACTGTTTATTATGACTAAAGTCTAGCATTCTGTATTCATTGGTTAGTTATTTTGATTTGATTGTGTAAACCAAAAATAAATGCAAAAATTGAGTATAAGCACAATATTCTAAGAGGTTATTGTTTATGGGACATGCACAACTGTGAATCGATAGTCTAGTGATCTGGGATCATCCACATTTAATATTAAATGTTAAGATTAAAGGATTGTATATTTTCTTTAGCCCTAGGATGAATAACTCTGCTTTATTCACCTTTGTTCTCATATGACACACAAAAGAATCTAAATGTGTTCTGAAGTATAAACCCAATGTCCTAGTCCATAAGGCAAGAGCTAAGGTACACCAACTATGGCATTCATCTTATCTGAATCCCGTTAAGTGTTTGTCCCTGAATGGTTATAAAAAGAGTACTTGATAGACCTTCAGTGTTTACAAAATTGACTCTGAACTATTTCCTTTTAACTCAGTCATTCACTATGGGCTGAATATTTGTGTCCCCATGACCCTGCCAATTTATACATTAAATCTATTTATACACTAAATGTGATGGTATTTGAAGATGGGCCTTTGAGAGGTAATTAAGTCATGAGGGTGGAGTGTTCATGAATGAGATTAATGCTCTTCATAAGAAGAAGCCAAAGAGTTGTCTTTCTCTCTGTCATGTGAGGACATAGCAAGGAAGTAGCAATCTGTAAACCATAAAGAGAGCTCCCACATGAAAATAAGTTAGTACCTTGGTCTTATACTTCTCAGCCTCCAAAACTGTGAGAAATAAATTTCTGTTGTTAATAAGCCATACAGTGTGTGGCATTTTGTTTTAGCAGCCTGAGCTAAGAGATTTTCCCTTCCCCGACCCCTTTTTTTTTAATTCTCATTTTTGACCTTAGCTTATCATCTGTTTTTATGTCTATGGAACTAAAGTAGCTTAATAAACTGGTTTTCTACCTTTCCGGGTCTGATCTTGGTTTGCTTTAGTTGGAATACAAGTCTGATTGCTATAACAAAGATTAAAACAACAGTGGCTCTGATAAGATAGGACTGTGTGTCTGGCTTACATAACTGTGTCAGTGCAAGTAGCCCAGAACTGATAAGCTGCCTCTGTGGTATTGGGGAACCAGATTCGTTGCTTGTTCTGCTCTCCTCAACACATGGCTTCCAACTTGTAGTCTATGATGATGCTCCTTGCTTCTACCTCTGTCCTGACAATGCAGAGGGGAAAAGAGAAAGTGAAAAACATGTCCCCTTCCCTTTAGGCACACACCTCAGAAGTTGCATGTATCACTTCAACTCACATTTTACTGGCTAGAATTTAGTTTCATGGCCACATATGACTGACTACAAGGGACCTAGGAAATGTAGTCTTTAGCTGGGTAGCCATGGGCCCAGCTTAAATTGGGTTAAAATAAGAAAGAATAGACAACCAGAGACACAAGCAGTTTCAATCACAGATTCCATTTCCTGATTTCAGTAATAACTATCCTTTAGGAGCAGTTTCTCCATGGATGGGTATTTCCAATTTCAGCTCCTTTTGGACCCAGCTCTGGGGGTTTCCTGCACCTGTGTACTGCCCTCAAATATAGCCTGTAATAGGTATAACCAGGCCTGACAGGTCTAGGCAGAATGTAATGGCGGATCACTGATATGAGCGCATGGTCTAATCACGTAGAATATACTTACATATGTTCTAACATTTCTATCTTGGACTTTCAGATGTTGCTGTAGGATAAATGTGTAGTAGCTTTGCTGGTGGGAATACAGCCAAGCAAACATATTTTGGCAAGGTTGCTTTGCTAGATAATTACATTATGAGCTCTTTGGGGCCAAGAGAACAGAGAAAGAAGTCAAGACTTCACAAAGTGGCTTTCATGGGGCTTGTTTGGGTCACTAAATGGAAATGTACAAAAAGTTGTCCAGGAACTGACTGCTTCAAGGGCTTTCTGCCACTTGAACTAGGCTTAGAGCAAGAGGACAGCTGGCAATTAAATTCTTGGTTGAGTGGGAATGTTTGATGTTTCTGAAAGGTTAAGAAGACCTTTCATGAAGGCCAGGAGATCACCTAATTCCCTAAGTGTTTGGGCTTTGCCTAATAGTAAATCTTCAACAATTTCAGAAAAATGTAGAAATGAGAATTCTTGGACCATTTCATAAAATTAAATGTAACTATCATACAAACTTTTATTTCCAGGCTGTAATCACCAGATTGTTATCAAAACTTAATTAGACTCTCTAGGGGACCCACAGTGTGACCAATATTTTCCTTCTTAGGAATGCCTAGATATATATTAAAGAAGGATAACAAGAAATAGGCCTCAAAGCTCGTTTCATAGGACTACTGATAAGACTAAGGGTCCTCACATTTAAAAAGGGACTCCAGAATATGCTACACATACTAATTCCTTTAAGCAACTAGGTAAATAGGTTCCAAACTGATCCTCTTATGCACAAAGATAGGGTTCCTTGTAACCGTCAGAGCCCTGTCTTCATTCACATTGATTCATTTATTCTAATCTCTATAACACTACATTTTTTTCTTTTTCTTTTTTGTTCAGTCTAAAACAATTTTAAGACTGTGTACCCAGGTATAGTGTCTAGTTAGTTTCTATTATTATACAAATAGAAATGTTTTAATTACAATTTTTAATTGGTCATTGCTTATATACATATGAACACTATTAATTTTTAGTATATTTATTTTGTATGTAATCACTTCATTGAATTTTTAAAATTCTCATATTTTTTTCAGCTGATTCTTTTGCCACTTCTAGGCTTAAAATGACACCATCTACAAGGTATAATAATTTTATCTTTTTCTTTCCTATACCTATGCATCTAATTTTTGTTTCATGACCTTTTGTTATTGTCAAAATCAACCTAAAATATTAAATAGTAATCATAATGCTGGGCTCCTTTATTTTACTCTTGATTTTCATTGGACTGTTTCTAGTAGTTACCTTTAATAAGTATGACATTATGTTCTGATTTAAACTAGTCTTCATTGTGAAGCACCCTTTCACTTCCATGTCCATCCACGTTTTTATTAGGAATAGGTACTGATGTTGATCAAATTCCTTTTTCAGAGTCTATCAAGATTATTATTTTTGAAAGTTAAACCCATTGATGTGATGTACCAGTACTTAAGCATCTTTTACAACAGAACTTCCCTTGTATTCTTGAGATGATTTTAGCCATGAGGGAGATGAAGATATGATGTTGCATTAGTCCCTGGTATTACGTGTAAGATGGTCACATCTGTGGTGATGCCACAGTGTTCTATGGGAAGCATGAATTTGAGCACCATATTAAGCAAGCAGAATTTTTATGCGACCCCAAACTAGTCAACATAAGATGGGAACAGCATAAATAAAGAACATATTCACTGTGTTGCAACAAGTATCCTCTGATTCAGAGTGGCCCCGGGAGATGCATGAGAGAGGAGACTGCGTGCATTCTCCTGGAGTGTGGGTCAGGAACAGCGATGTAAGCTCTCAGGCATATGACCAGCCACTCTCTGTTGAAATAGACTGTGTGAAGATGATGACATGGAACAATAGGACCGTTGTGCCCTGCTTATGGTGCTTCCTCAATATCAGTTTGTGGTCTTTGGGCTGCCTGGGGCACTCCTCATTGTAATCAGTTGTGTGCAGCTTCTGAAGGTTTAACTTTGGAGTGCTGCATGAGGACATAGGGAGATATATGTCATCTAGATGGGGCCTCAAGACCTGCAGCAGTGATTCTTCTAGCAACAATTCTAGAGTTTCCCAAAATTGCTTAGAAATGGTGCCCTGGGGAGAAGGGGAGGGAGTTTTCTTACAGAAAACTCCCTCCAGGGAGACACTTAGTTAGTTTTGTGGTCATTTAATCACAAAACAAAGCAAAAATATAAAATAATTACTTGCTAAAAGAAAGGCAAGAAGAGAAAAAGAGACCATTTTCCAAAATTGGAATTCTACAGTGGCTCCCCTGTCATTATCTATAAAATATACTAAGGCCAGTGATAACTAAGGAATATATAAAATGCTAAAATCCTTAGAAAGTTACCATTTTAACCTGTATAAATTCGTTTCCTGGGAATATCACTAAGTTTTCACTATTTTTTTGTGTAAAAAAAATTAATGTCAGAGAATGTTATTGAGCAGATATAAAATACCGAGAACATTATCTTGTTTAATTTTTATTTCAGCCCATGATTATATAATTATTCTATAATTATAACCAGTTGATAAATGATTCAGAAATTCAGATGTATCACTTACATTTCCCTTAATCATGTGGTGAATAAGTGGGAAAACTTGCATAAAAATTTGCTTGAGGGGATGCTGGGATGGCTCAGTGGGTTAAGTGTTCTTCTTGCAGCCCCAGGGTCTGAGGATCAAATTCCCCAGGCCTGTGTGGACCCATATGCTGAAGTGGGGTGTGGCCCAAGCTAGGTTCTCACCAGCATGAGCTTCCCATATGGGAGGCCCCCTGGTTTGGCTCCCAGTTCACAGTGCCATGTTTCCCACCTGGGAGGCCCCCAGCTCAGTTCCTGCCCACCTGTGTGGAATGAAACTATGTCAAAAACGGATGATGCACAATTATAGAGATTAATCTGGACTCCCTCTCTCTCGCTCTGTCGAAAACAATACAATAAATCTTGAGGGAAAGCTGGGATGGCTCAGTGGGTTAAGCTCTCACTTTGAAGCCCTGGGGACCGAGGATCGAATCCTGGCTCCGGCCCATGCGGACCCATACGCTGAGCTGGGGTGTGCCCCCAGTTCAGTTCTTGCCGGGACCTATGTGGGAGGCTCCCGGCCCAGTTCCTGCCCTGCGCAGCCCTGTGCCCACCTGTGGAGTGAAACTATATGGAAAACTAATGTCAACTGTGGAGACTGCTCTGGGCCCTCCCCCTTCTCTCTGTCTCTCTCTGTCTCTGTTTCTCTCTGTCAAAAATCAATAAAATAAATCTTTAAAAAAAAATCTTGAAAAAATGTTGCTTACCTTTTATTTAGCGGGTGGGGGTGATTTTTAGTCAAGATGGTAGAATAGGTAAATGCTGTGTTCACCTCCTCTTAGGACTACATCAATTAAAACTAAACTACAGAAGAGCTATCACTAAGCTTTGCCTGAAGTTTAGCTGAACTGAAACACTATAACTAAAGACATACAGAAGAAGCCACCTTGAGACCGTTAGGAAGGGTGGAGATTTGGGACAGGTTGCTTCCACACTTGCATGTGACCATTAAAAATTAGGAGGGGTAGCTTGGCAATGGAGGTCCTCCAACCCCAAGAGGAACAAGGACTCACCGTAGGCACCCTAGCCCAGGATTCCAGTGCTAGGTAGAGACGTCCCCATAACTTCTGGCAGCGAGAGTCATTGGAAGACTATGGCTGAGTGAAATGGACAGCTGCTGGAGTCCCAAGTATTCCTCTTAAAGGATCCACACATGGACTTACTCACTGACAGTTTCACTCACTCTGAGCTCTAGCACTGGGGCAGCAGCTCAAAAGGTGCCAGGGATATACAGGGAGGAAATGAATTGTATAGCTTCAGGGTGAGAGTTGAAGGGTTCACTTTCTCCCAGAGCAAGGAGCTGGCAGAAGCCATGGTTTCTTTGTGAAGTCTTCCTCTTTCCTGTGTGCAGATGCAGGTGGCTGCCATATCTGAATCTCCATCATGCTGGCTAAAATCTTTTCAGTGTCCTGATTTAGGGATTCCCTGAGACCCCACCCCATCCATTCTTCAGACACAACCAAGTCGCTTCTAGTGCCTTTTCCGTACAAAAAATCTGACTTAGCTCATGCTACAGCCTTTCCTTAAATATCTCAAATATTCACAAAATTCAAACAAGCAGAATCTGGCTTCAGCATGTCCCATACCTCTGGCTTAGTAGCCCTCAGCTTGGTACTATCAGGAGCTGGTCTCCGTTTGTGGCTTGGCCTTTGAGGCACTGGCATGCCCAGAGTGGGTGGTGGCCATCTGTAGATTGCTCTGTGACTCATACCAGGTGGCCCTGGGTAGGGCACAAGCTGTGGCTAAACTTGGCCTGCAGTGGGTCCCCACTCAGGCGTCCCCAGGCTAACAAACCTGGTGGCCACCTTCAGACCAAGTCAGAGCATTACCCAGCTGCCTCCAAGGACAACAGACCTAAGACACCAGAGGCCTGCTAAAACAAACCCTTCTCTGCAGGGTCAGCCTTTGCACCACAGTTCTCCCGCTGTAGTCATGGCTAGTCCTCACAACCAATCAGCATGAGGGTAAGTCCCTCCCAATGATGTGGAAACAGCAACCAAGGCTCAACTATAAGAGGAGGGCACACACTATTCACACAAGATACAAACCTGGAGCACACGACTCTGGTGACCAGGGAGAGTACACCACCATGTTCCACAGGACATTACTAGATAAGGCTACTCTACTAAGAATAGGAGTCATAGCAGCCTAACTTAATATATAGAAACACAGGAAGGCAGCCAAAATGGTGAGACAAAGAAACATGTTCCATACAAAAAAAAAACAAAACAAAGCTCCAGAAAAATATCAATCAAAATGGAGGCAAACAATCTACCAGAGGCAAAGTTCTAAACACTAGTTATAAGGATGCTCAATAATCTCAGAAAGAACTTTAACAAAGAGATAGCACATGTAAACATGTAGATAGAAAACATAAAATAGAACCAGTCAGAAATGAGGAATACAATAACTGAAATGAAGACTACATTAGAAGCAATCAACAGTAGATTCGAGGAAGTAGAAGATAAAATCAGTGATTTAAAAGAGAAACAATCAGAACAGCAAAAAGAGAAAAGAATCCAAAAAAATTGAGAATAGTTTAAGGGGCCTCTGGGACAAATATCAAGGGTATCAATAGTCACATCATAGCAATACCAAGAGAAAAGAAAAAGCAAGAAATTGAAAAAAAAAATAATTTGAAGGAATAATGATGGAAAACTTCCCTAACCTGGGGAAAGAAAAAGATATACAAACCAAAGAAGCATAGAGATTCACAGAGAGTCCCAAACAAGATAAACTCAGGGATACCCATACCAAGGCACAGCGTAATTAAAATGCCAAAGGTTTAAGATGGAGAGAGAATCTTAAAAGCAGCAAGAAGAGAAAAGCGGTTAGTTATATACAAGAGAGCTCCCATAAGACTGTCAGCTGATTTTTCAATAGACATTTTGCAGGCCAGAAGGGATTAGCAGGAAATATTCAAAGTCATAAAAAGCAAGGACCTACAGCCAAGATAACTCTATCCAGCAAAGCTATCGTTTACAATCAAAGGACAGATGGAGTTTCCTAGACAAGATAAAGCTAAAGGAGTTCATCACCACCAATCTAGTATTACAAGGAATCTTAGAGGGACTACTTTAACACACACACACACACACACATAATAAAATGGTAACAAATACATATTTATCAATAATTACTTTGCATGTAAATTGATTAAATGCTCCAATCAAAAGATAGGGTGGTGGGGAAGCCGGGGTGGCTCAGTGGGTTAAGCGCTCACTTTGCAGCGCCAGGGACCAGGGATCAAATCTCGGCCCCGGCTCATGCAGAACCATATACTGAACTGGGAGCTCCCCCAGTTCAGTTCTCTCTCTGTCTCTGTCTCTGTATCTCCCTCTCTGTCAAAAATAAATAAATTAATTTAAAAAGAAGAAGGAAAAAAAAGATAGGGTGGTTAAATGAATAAGAAAACAAAACCTTTACATATGATGCTTACAAGAGATTCACTTCCAATCAAAACACACACACACACAGACTGAATGTAAAGGGATGAAAAAGAATATTCCATGAAAATGGAAACAACATCAACAAGTTGGGGTAGCAATACTTATACCAGATAATATAGACTTTAAAACAAAGGCTTTAACAAGAGACAAAGAAGAACCCAGGGATGTCCCCTGTCATCATTGCTATTCAACACAGTGCTAGAAGTTCCAACCAGAGTCAAGTCATTAGGCAGAAGAAATAAACAAAAGGCATCCAAATTGGAAGTGAGAAAATTAAACTGTCATGTTTTGCCAATGACATAATCTTCTATATAGAAAACTCTAAAGGCTCCACTAAAAACACTATTGGAAATAGTAAATAAATAAAGTTGCAGGATACAAAATCAATGCACAAAAATCCATAGCATTTTAAAAGATTTATTTATTTAATTGTTTTTGACAGAGACAGACAGACAGAGAAAGAGAGAAGGGAGAGGGCCCAGAGCAGTCACCACTATTGTACACCATTAGTTTTTCATATAGTTTCACTTCACAGGTAGGCATGGGGCTGCACAGGGCAGGAACTGGGGGCTTGAGGCTACATAGGGCAGGAACCCAGCCAGGGGCTTTCCGCGTGGTAGGCACACTCCCATGAGCTGGAGGCCTCCTACTTGGGAAGCACACCCAGGGAGGAAGCCAAACCTGGGGCCCTGCACATGGGAAGCTCGCCCAGGCAAGAACCGAACTGTGGGCCCACCCCAGTTCAGCATATGGGTCTGCATGAGCTGGGGCTGGGATATGATCCTTAGACCCTGGGGCTGCAAGGTGAGTGTTCAACCCACTGAGCCATCCCGGCATCCCCCGTAGGATTTTTAAAAAATATTTATTTTATTGTTTTTGACAGAAACAAAAAGAGACAGAGACAGAGAGAAGGGGGTGGGCCCAGAGCAGTCTCCATAGCTGAATGTCATCAGTTTTTGACATGGGTTTGTTTCACACAGGTGAATGAAGGCTGTGCAGGGCGGGAACTGGGATGGGGGCCTTCTGCATGGGAGACATGTCCCTTTGAGCCTGGGGCCAACCTGGGGGACAAGAACTAAACTGGGGCCTTCTGCATGGGAAGCACACCCCAATTCAGCATATGGGTCCGCATGGGCCCATCCTGGCTTCTCCCCACCCCATAGCATTTTTATATAGGAACAACAAAACTTCAGGGGAAAAAACCAAGAAAAACAAAAGAGTAAAAACCTATACCTTTTGTGAACACAACGAAAAGAATAAAATACTTAAGAATAAACTTAACAAAGAATGTGAAGGATTTATACACAAAAAACTATAAGACACTATTAAAAGAAATTGAAGAAGATACAATGAAATGGAAAGATATTCCATGTTCATGGATTGGAAGAATCAACATAGTTAAAATAGCCATATTACCCAAAGCAATATACAGATTTAATATAATTCCTATCAAAATCCCATAGACATTCTTTAGACGAATAGATTTAAAAAACAAACAAAACAAAATATCAGATTCATATGGAATCTAAAAGACCCCGAATCATCAAAGCAATCCTACCAGAAAAGAATAAGGCTGGAGGCATCATGCTACCCAACTTCAATCTATATCACAAAGCGTCAACAGTCAAAACAAGCTTGATATCGACAGAGAAATAGATATACAGACCAATAGAACAGAATTGAAAACCCAGAAATAAACCCACAAGTATATGGACAGATAACTTTTGACAAAGGCGTAAAATATATATAGTGGAGAAAAGAAAGCCTCTTCAGTAAATGGTGTGGCAGAAATTGGAAAACCATATGCAGAATAAGCAAATAAAATGAGCCAAATTAAATTAAAAAGAATGAATCTGAACTATGAACCGTCACTGTATATATAAATTAACTCAAAGTGGATTAAAAACCTCCACATAAGACCTGTAACAATAAAATGCATAGAAGAAAACATCAGTTCTAACTTATAGACCTTGGGTTCAGTGAAGACTATGAATTTGACCTCAAAGGCAAGGGAAGTAAAAGCAAAAAATAAATGAATGGGACTATATCCAACAAAAACTTCTGCACAGCAAAAGAAACCATCAATAAAGTAAAAAGAAAACCAACTGAATGGGAGAAAATATTTGTAACCAATGCCTCTGATAAGGGGCTTATGTCTAAAATATATACAGAACCCATACAACTCAACAACAAAAAATCCAAACAATTTAATTAAAAAATGGGCAGAAGACCTGAACAGACACTTACTTCTCTTATGAAGATATACAAATGGCCAAGAGGTATCTGAAAAACTGCTCAACACACACACACACACACACACACACACACACACACACACACAAAGAATAATCGAGTAATCCCACTTTTGGGTATTTATCCAACGGAACCCAAAATGCTAGAGTAGGCAGTACAGACATACAAAGATATAATGCTCAGCCATTGATGGGAATTGGTCCTTCCCATCTATTGTGGAGTGGATGGACCTGGAAGGCATTGTGTTAAGCAGAGTGTGTCAGAGAAAGACAGATGCAATGTCATTTCATTGATATGTAGACTCTGAAGAAAAAACAAACAAATGAAACAGAAACAAACTGATAAAGAGAATATTTTGATAGTTGCCAGGTAGGAGGGCCTTTGGGAGTGGGTGAAAAAAGGGAAGAGATTAAGAACTACAAATTGGTTGTTACAAAATAGTCATGTGAATGTAGAATGTAGTATAAGTAATATAATCAATTAGATTGTAATTACTATGTATGGTGTCAGATGGTACTAGATTTATCAGGATGACAGAGGGGGAGGGGTTTGGGAAAAGGGTGAAAAAGGTGAAAAAGATTAAGAAGTACAAATTGGTAATTACAAAATAATCATGGGGCTACAAAGGAAATTGTAGGGAATATAATCAATGATGTGGTAGTAACTGCATAGTGCCAGGTGGGTACTAGACTAGTCAGGTTACCACTTCTTAAATTATATAAATGTCTAATGACTATGCTGTACACTTGAAATTAATATAATATTAAATGTCAATATAAATTTTAAAAAGGCAAATTAAAAAAGTTTGCTTGCTGAGAATGAGGTTATATAAATGGTATGAGAATAAGTTAGATTAATCTAATCTAATGAATATGTACTGAGCATCTAACATAAACCAGGACCATGAGAAACCTGGTGATAAAAGCGTAATGAAGTAGGCAGGAATCTTTATGGCCTCTGCTTTCCTTTCAGCCCTTTTCTTATTATTTATCCTTTCTCCTCTATCACAGTCTTCCTATGACTCCCTATATTTTAAAATTTATTTGAGTACAATGTGACTGAAAGGTTATAGTAACAACAACAACAACTACAACAGAAATAAGCAATAATATTTATTCAACCTATACTTTGGACCAACCACTGTCCTAAACTCACTAACTCATTAACTCCACCTCCCCTACCCCTCAGCCCCCAACAAACCTGCTGAGGTCATTGCTATGATTAATACTCAATAGCAAGTCATTTGCTCCAGTTCACAGAAATGAAAGTATCAGAGCCAGGCTTTCAATTTGATCTGTTTTTCTAGCCCAGGCCTGGGCAGAAGTTTTTAGGGTGAGGGCTACTTCTCCAAGTGTCACGGTCCACTATCGATTTATTTTATTATCCAGGTGGTCACCTCACAATTGCTTGGTGGTCTACCAGTGGACCGCGAATGACATTTTGTCCAGTTCTGTGAAACTAGCCAATAGCCCATGAGCCAGACCCCCAGCAGCCAGGGTGCTGTGAGTACCTGCTATAATGGTATGTTTTAAGGAAGGAATACAAAACAACTAGGTGATGCAACCAGACGATAATAATGCTGTTTTTACTTCTGGTCTCTATATTTAGGAAGTAACAAGAAGAAATTGTGGCTGAAATGAGGAAAAAATGACAGCCAAGATCATAAAGTAATGAAAAATTAGGTTTGAGAAAAGAAAGTATTATTTAGCAATTGAAGTATTGGATGCATGGGAAAGTTAGTAGAGGGATGACCTGAATGTTTTAAGTATACAAAGAGCTATAGGAAAGGTTCTATTTTAAAATTATAGTTGACATTCAATATTATTTTATATTAGATTAAAATATATAGCATAGTAGTTACACATTTATATAATTTACAAAGAAATTTCCTGAATAAGTCTAACACCCACCTGGCACCATGCATAGTTATTACAATATTATTGACTATATTCCTTATGCTATACTTTACATTCCTGTGATAACTTTTTAATGCCCAATTTGTTCTTAATTCCTTCACCTTTTTCACCCAGGCCCTCAATGCTACCATCTGGCAAACATCAGTTTGTTCTCTGTATCTGAATTGTTTGTTTTTGTTCACTCATTTATTATGTTCTTTAGATTTTACATATAAGTAAAATTGTATGGTATTTGTCTTTCTCTACTTGACTTATTTCACTTAGCAAAATACCTTCTAGGTCCCTCCATGTTGTTGTATATGGTAAGATTTCATTCTGTTTTATGGCCGAGTAATATTCCGTGGTATATATGTACAACTTTTTCTTTACCCATCTTCTATTTGGACACATATTATTTCCAAATCTTGGCTATTGTAAATAATGCTGCAATGAACATAGAAGTGCCTATACCTTTTAAAATGAATGTTTTGGATTTCTTCAGATAAATACTCAGAAATGGAACTGCTGAATCATAAGGTCATTCTGTTTTTAATTTTTTAAGGAATCTCCACAATTTTCCACAGTGGCTGCACCAATTTGCAATCCCACCAACAGTACACGAGGCTTCACTTTTCTCTACATCCTTGACAACACTTGTTTGTTGATTTATTGGTTGATGATAGCCATTTGCAAGGTATGAGATGATGGTATTTCATTGTGGTTTTAATTTGCATTTCTCTGATGATTAGTGAGGTTGAGCATCTTTTCATGTCTATTGGACATCTGTATGTCCTCTTTGAAGAAACATTCAGATCCTCTACTTATTTTTTAATGGAATTGTTTATTTTATGTTTTTGGTGTTGAATTGTCTGAGTTCCTTA
Source organism: Craseonycteris thonglongyai (assembly GCA_004027555.1). NCBI lineage: Eukaryota > Metazoa > Chordata > Mammalia > Chiroptera > Craseonycteridae > Craseonycteris > Craseonycteris thonglongyai. The sequence continues at coordinate 21,227 of PVKE010018936.1, forward strand.
TAAATTTTGAATATTAACCCATTATTAGATGTATAATTGGTGAATATCTTCTCTCATTTAGTAGGGTATTATTGTTTTTGTTGATGCTTTACTTTTCTGTACAAACTTTATAGTTTCACATAGTACCATTTGCTTTTTTTTTCTTTTTCTTGTTTCCCTCAACTGAGGAGATATATCAGAAAAAATATTATTAGTAGCAATATAGGAAAGGGTTTTGACTAGTCATTAGCTGTTTCTACACAAGGCATATAAGAAAAAATAGACATCTTTAAATAAAAGAGTTAAATAAGATCTAAACTAATACTGACAGTTAAAAGAGCCACTGAAAAATATGCAAAGGGACACAAGGGAATCTATGAGATTTAGAGAAAAGGGCATGAATTCCAGATGGTTAAAGTGTCATTCTGTCAACAATTTGGACAAATGAGTGTTTTTCACAGTGCTCTCTGTGCAGTTCTAGCAGTTAATGTACCCTCTCAATCTTTATTAAGTATCTACCATTTGCAGTTACTGTGTGAGCTGTCTGCTTACAATGGTGAGGGGAAATGAAAATGGGTTCAGCCTTCACAGAATTTATAGTCTAATGGGGCAAACAGATTAAAAAAAAATCAAATCACCTTCTGATAAACAGAAAACTGCTTGACTAGACAACTTGATGGCATTCTCTTCCTTCCTAGACACCATGTCCTCCTTACATTTGTTCGGCCAAGCTGGAAGTCCAGCTCTACTCATGGCTTCAGGGAAGGCAGGACAGGGAAGAAAACACAGTTAAGTTCCAAAGCTGGCTGCTTCTGTAAAACAAAAACACAGACCCTCAAGGGATGAAAATTTCCTAGGGAAGAGGAAGTAGAGAGGACCTTTGAACAATGTGGGTTTGAACTGCTTGGGTCTACTTATACATTAAAAAAAATAAATATGACAATATAGTTACTTCCTTATGATTTTCTTTTTTTTAATTGTTAAATTTTATGATTTTCTTAATAACATTTTCTTTTCTTTAGCTTACTTTATTGTTATATTATATGCTACACGTTAATCGACTGTTTGTTAACAGTGAGGCTCCTGGTCAACGGTAGGCTGTTAGCAGTTAAGTTTTAGGGTATCAAAAGTTATGCATGGATTTTTGACTGCTTGGGGTGCCAGAAGTCTGAAATCACTATCTCTGGTTCCAAGTTCAAGGTGTCAGCAGAGCCACACTCCTCCAGAGGCTTCAGGGAAGCCATTCCTTGCCTCTTCCAGTTTGGGTGGCTGCTGGCATCCCTGCCTCTGTCTTTGTGGTCACACTGCCGCCATCTCTTCTGCCTGTGTCAGGTCTCCCTCTTTTTCATTAGGACATTTGTGATGGCATTTAGGACCCACCCTGATAATCCAGGATAATCTCCCTATCTCTGGACTCTTAATTTAATACCTGCAAAGACTCCTTTTCCAAACAAGGTAACATTAACAGGTTCCAGCTGTCAGGATCTGATCTCTTTAGAACACCATTGTCCAGCATGCTAGAGTAAGATTGTTGGGAGGTATGAGAAGATCTTGCTTGTTAACACTTCGCACAGTGCCAAGGCTGTGGTAAGCAGGTCATGAGTACATAAGTTATTACTATTATTACACATTCAGTAACAGTGGTGTTGAACTCACATCAAAATCACTAATGGGGCTCTTTACATTTCTTTTAAATTTTTTCTCAAAAAATTCACTGATGCCAAATGGAGCATCCCTACAAGCAATCAAGTCCAGGGAAACGCACATGACCTGTCCCCTCCTCTCATCCATTTCTGCGTAAACAGAATCTGCTTAAGACTTCTTCAGACCTTGTAAGAGAAACTAACTCTGGAAAGCAGTCTGGGGACCAGCTGAAGGCGGGTAGCCCTGGTGACTAGATGGGGGTGGGGCTGTGACTTGATGTGCACAGGAACATCTAGGTTCTTATCTTTCCCTGGGACAGTAAACAGTGGTGCGTCTCACGAGCAAAGGAGTGGGAGAGAAAACAGTTTGTACCAGGTTTAATCACCAAAATTCACTGTCCTCTAGAGACAGGGCTAATATCAAGCGAACAAAGAAATATGATCATTTTGTTGATTTTCTTCAATTTAAATTTTCCAAAGAGAAATAGTTATACTTAATAGAAAATCATGTAAAAATAAATATTGATTTTGTACATAATATATAATCCATAGTGTATTATATTTATAGTATATATATATTTTTTTTTCAATATATCTCATAATAAAAATGTTAATGTACATAATGCATATACATACATACATATATACATACCTATACTTCTATTTGAGATACAAAACATAAAATTTATTTAAAAATTCAGACAATAATTGAATGCCTACCATTGTTACTGGCACCTTGTGAGGTCCTTGGGTTCCCCAAGGTAGAAATCCAAAGACAATCCTAGAACAATTTCCAGACAGAGTTTATTAAGCTTATGCTTCAGCACAAGGGAGGAGGCAGCACAGAGGACAGGAGGGTGCTCTGACCTGACTCAGGGTCTCTCTCTGCTTGGCAGCTTTTATAAGCCAGGGACAAGAGAGTCTGTGTGAAAAGGTAGGCTTTTGGTAAAAGGCGAGCTTCCTTGACCAGCTATGTTGCCTGGTAACTGTGATGGAACCTGTGCAGTGGGGGCAGGATGGTAGACTGTTCACGAGGGGTGGAGAAATTAATGGGGTGGGGGGTTATCAAGAGGTGGGAGTACTAGTGCACACAATTTGAATGTGTGACTTATTAGTAGTACTGGTATATGTGGCAAATTTTAGGCTACTTGTGTCTGTGTTCTTTTAGATATTGCTGAAGAAACATGTCAACGTGCAGAAATTCCAAGTATAGATAAAATTGAATTTTGCGCCGTCATTAAGTTGCTCACAAAACGAGGGGAAACACCTCAAACCATTTTGGAAGAGATGTTAGTGGTTTACAGGGACTGTTGCTGTGGGAAATCCATAGTTTATAAATGGCATAGCTTTTTCAAGCCAGGCAGAGAGGTGATTAAAGATAACCTCTATGTGGGGAAGTTGGGATGGCTCAGTGGGTTGAGCGCTCATTTTGTAGCCCCAGGGACTGAGGATCAAATCCTGGCCCTGGCCCGTGCCGATATGCTGAACTGAGGAGTGCCCCCAGTTCGATTCTCACCGGGGTGAGACCCCGGCCCAGTTCCTGCCCTGTGCAGCCCTGCACCCACCTGTGGAATGAAACTATGTGGAAAAACCAATGATGTACAACTATGGAGACTGTTCTGGGCCCTCCCACTTCACTCTGTCTCTGTTTCTGTATCTCTCTCTCTCTCTCTGTCAAAAACAATAAGAATAAATCTTTAACATGATCTCTGTCCAGGGCACCCTGTTGAAACCATTTCCTCAGACATTGTCAAAAACTTCAGAAACTTGTAGTGGAAGATGCAGACTGAATAAAAAGCAGCTTGTAAACATTTTTTTAGGGTATAAATAAGCTTGTTGAAAAATCTGAAAAGTATATTAGGGTTAAAGGTGAATATAATGAAAAGGAAAAATAATAATTTTTTTTTTCTTTTCTTTTCCTTCATTCCATGAATTTCTTGACCACCCTTTATATTATCACCACATATCTGAATATTCTTCATCAGCATTTACGGGTGTCAAAAGTCAATGCAAGATGGGTACCGAGAATGTTTATGCAGCTTCAAAAACAACAGCACGTCAAGTGTACATGACAGTTTTTGAAACTCTACAGAGACAGCAAAGATGAAGTTTTAAATCAGATTGTCACTGGAGATGAAACTTGGGTTCATCATTATGAGCCTGAGTCAAAGTAGGAGTCCATGCAGTGGTGTGAGACAGGCATGGAACCCCCTAAGAAGTTCAAGGTGTTGAATCGGCTGGAAAGAACATGGCTACCGTTTTTTGTGATACAGAGGGTATCCTGCTGATCGATTACAAGGATAAGGGTGTCATAATAACTGGAGAGTACTATTCAAGTCTGCTGAAACTGCTAAATAGTTAAAAGAATTTGTGTAGGAGAAAGGAAGAGGACACTAGACCAAAGAGGTAATACTTTTGTACTACAACAGGCCTGTGTACAAGAGCAATGTTGCTTTGGCTACTCTTCACAACTGTGGCTTACAACCATTAAACCACCCTCCCTATAGTCCAGACCTGGCTCTGTCCAATTAGGATTATATTTGTTCCCAAATATGAAAAAGTAGCTTCGAGGGAAGAAATTCACAGATGACGGTTAAAGCTGCAATTTGATGACAAAAACAAAACATTTTTTTAGGGTATAAATAAACTTGTTGAAAAATCTGAAAAGTATATTAGGGTTAAAGGTGAATATAATGAAAAGAAAAAAATAACAGTTTTTTTTTTCCTTTCTTTTCCTTCATTCCATGAATTTCTTGACCACCCTTTATATTATCGCCATGCCAGCAAGGCTGTATAGTACTCACACCTTGATTGGCTGTGCAGGTGGCATAGTGGTTTCAAAATCTAGAAGGAAGTGGTTAGGACGGAGATAATAATCAGCTACTTGTGCAGTTTTATGCAGGGGGCAATGGGGTGGTGGTCAGTTTAGTGGGTGTTCCTCCAGGCCATTTGGCATTTCTTCAGCCTTGGCCTACGTCGCTGCTACCGTGTTTTCCCGAAAGTAAGACATCCCCTGAAAATAAGACCTACTTACAGTTTTGCCTCTCGCTGAAATACATATAAGGCATCCCCCTGAAAATAAGACCTAGCGCATCTTTGGGAGCAAAAATTAATATAAGACACTGTCTTATTTTTGGGGAAACCGGGTAAGACACTGTCTTATTTTCAGGGAAACAGGGTATATCATTATGTGTCAGGCCCTCTTCCAGGGCTGGTGAGAGAGAAGTGAATAAAACAGACTAAGTCCTTGTTCTTATAGAACCTACATTTTAGTTGACAGAGAAAGACAGAGAGTAAACAAACAGTAAACAAACATGAAATATGTCACATAAGGTATGGGGAAGAGCGTAGAATTTCCACAGGATGAGTGATTTGACCTGGACCAAGCTCTGTAAATACAAGGAGGTGGGGGTGAGGTGCCAAAAACAACAACAACAACAAACACCACCAAACTGGAATTATCTTTCTTTGATATGATAGGGATTGTGCACTCGAAATTTATTCTTCTGTGTCAGAGTCAACAAAAGTTTTTATCTGGAAGTTTTGAGAAAACTGTCATGATTTGTGGAAGAAATTTCCTGAGTTGTGGTAAACAGATGACTGGTTCTTCCACCATGACAAAGCACCTGTCAACACCGTGCTGAGTGTTCAGCAGTTTTTGACATAAATGGCATGACCCCAGTGCCCCACCCTCCTTATTCACCCTATCTTGCCCAAAGTGAATTTTGTTGTTGTAGTTGTTTGTTTCCCCAATGAAAAAAGCCTTCAAAGGGACATGTTTTGTCAATGTGGAAGAAGTGAAACAAAAAACAACAGAAGTACTATAGGTCATCAAAATCGACAAGTTCAAAAACTGTTTTGAGCAGTGGAAAAAGCATCTTAATAGGGGTATTGCATCAAACAGAGAGTACTTTGAAGGTGACTGAAGTTTAAACATGTAAGAATAAATACACATTTTAAAAAATGATTTATTTTATTGTTTTTGACAGAGACAGAGAGAGACAGAGAGAAGGGGGAGGGCTCAGAGCAGTCTCCATAGTTGCATGTCATCAGTTTTCAACATGGTTTAGGTTCCACACAGGTGGGCGGAGGTTGCACAGGGCAGGAACTGGGCGGGGGGCCTCCCACATGGGAGGTACGCCCCCTAGAGCCAGGGCTGAATGGGAGGCGAGAACCAAACTGGGGGCCTCCCGCATGGGAAGCACACCCCAGTTCAGCATACAGGACCACATGGGCTGGGGCCAGGATTTGATCCTTGGTTCCCAGGGCTGTGAAGTGAATGCTTTACCAGCTGAGCCATCCTGGCTTCCCCTAAATACACATTTTTTAATAAATAGATTACATTTTTTGGATCCTTCCTTGTATATGGGAAGAGTTTTGCAGGAAAATGAAACTGCCTAGCACATTACAGTTTTTTATTCCTCTGCAGTACACAAAGTAACAATGTAACTAAAACTGATAGTATCTAAGAGTCATCAAAATATACACAAATATCTTTATACTGATGATCATTTTTATTATCAAGGCAAATTAATTTAGAAATCATGTTTCTCACTTGAATTAATACAGAAACCAATATCACTTTCTATTCTCTTCTGTGGTATTAATTTTGCTGCATCCTTATGGAATATATACAGTAACAAATCATGGAAGCACAACAAGCTCTTTTTCTGATAGCCTAACTGTCATCAACTAGATCATCCTTGTTATGGATTGAATTGTATCCTCTTGCAATGTTAAATTTGTTATGTTTAATTTGTAAACTCCATTATCTCAGAATGTGACCTTATTTGGAATAGGGTACTTACAGATGAGTTAAGTTAGGATGAGGTAATTAGGTGGGCCCTAATCCAATATTTCTGGTGTCCTTATGAAAAGGACAGTTTGAAGAAACACAGGGAGAAGATGGCCATCTACAAGCCAAGAAGAAAGATCTGGAATAGATTCTTCCCTCACAGACCTCAGAATGAACCATCCCTGCTGACACCTTAACTTTAGACTCCTAGCTTCCAGAACTGTGAGTTGATACATTTCTGGTGTTCAAGCCACCTAGTTTGTGGTACTTCGTTACAGCAGTCCTAGCAAACTAATATAATTGTAACTTAAAAACTGTAATTTATTAATTTATAATTAGAAAGAAATGACCATCTAGTGCAGGGATTCCCAACCTTTTTATACCCTAGGGAGCATTCTAAAATATTGGTAGGGCGGTGGGCAGCAGCTATTTCTAAGGATATTTATTATTGAACAAGAATAAAAAATAATAAACAAAAATAATTTAAAAATAATAAATTTATTGTAGAAAATATATACACACAAACACATATACAAAATGTAATACAAAGTAAATAAAAAACACACATATAATAAAATCATTTAAAAAAACATAAAAGAAAACATAAAAAAAAACAATCTGTCAGTGTGATCTTTGGCATTGCATTTCATTGGCCAGTGCCTCGTAATTAGGAGAGTATGACGACAACCCTGTTAGCAAACAATTATTAAGATGCTCATCGGCAAGTCAAGATCTATATCGTGATTTTATTAAATTCATGTTTGAAAACAAAGATTCGCATAAATACGTTGACCCAAAAAACGATTTGATTTTATATGTCGCTTTTTTAAAAAATGGGAACCTTTCTTTGTCGACTATGTGCCATAAGTCCTCTGATATTAAGGATTTTAGCAAAATATCATTCTTAAGGTTCAAAATTTCTAACTCTAGTTCTTCTGCTTTCCCCTGAACAAGGTCTGCAATACATGAGGCTAGTTCTATTACATTTATTTGGCAAGTAAAAGGATTGATACAGAAGGAGACAATTGGCTCGATATTTGTAAACTGCAGAGATCTCTCTTCAAACTGTTTTTGAAGCACTTGCAGGGTCTCAATAAATAATGACACGTTTAATTCATTGTTACCTGGCATTTTCCTCATATATGGGAAATGCACGAGAGACTTGATATGCAGATGTGATATCCACAAAGTCAATTTCGCTTTAAATGCATTTACAGAGCTTATCATTTCAGCTATATTTTTGTCTTTTCCCTGCAACTCCAAATTGAAAGAATCTAATTTTTCCATGGTGTCAGCAAGAAAACCCAAATCCACCAGCCAGCAAGAGTCTGTTAGTTCATCCTAATTTTCATTTTTATCATGTATAAATGTTTTTATTTCTTC